>JXCR01061927.1:0-14083 GCA_002079205.1 Phalaenopsis hybrid cultivar | reverse complement strand
TCACTTCTTGATCATTAACTCTCATAGTTAATTCTCCTTTTTGAACATCTATCATAGATTTTCCAGTAGCAAAAAATGGTCTCCATAAAATGATAGGTATTTCTTTATCTTCCTCTATATCTAAAACAATGAAATCCACAGGAAAGATAAATTTATGCACTTTTACTAAGACATCTTCTATAACACCCTTAGGATATGTAACTGAACAATCCGCTGACTGTAGAGTTACAGAAGTAGGTGAGACTTCACCTAATCCTAATCTTTTAAAAATTGATAGAGGCATAAGATTAATGCTGGCTCCCAAATCACATAAAGCTCTACCATAAAAGTTTTCACCAATAGCACACGATATAGTGAAACTGCCAGGATCTTTTAATTTTTTAGGAAGCTTTTTCTGAATATTGCACTACACTCTTCACTAAGTACAACAGCTTTGTTATCCGTGAACTTCCTTTACTTGTTCAGAATATCTTTCATAAATTTCACATAATTGGGCATTTCTCTAAAGCTTCTTCGAAGTGAATATTTACCGTTAACTTCTTAAGAATTTTTAAAAATTTGGAAAATTCTTGATTATGTTTGAAGCTTCTACGAAGGGAATATTCACCGTTAACTTCTTAATAATTTCTAAAAATTTTGAAAATTGTTTATTCTCTTTATTGTGCTTATTCACCGTTAACTTCTTAAGAATTTCTAAAAATTTTGAAAATTTTTTATTCTGTTTATGTTGCTTCAGTCTTTGAAAAAGGCGTTTCTAAAAATTTTGAAAATTGTTTATTCTGTTTATGTTGCTTCAATCTTTGAGGAAACGGCGGTGGGGTTTCTCCACAGTAATTTTCATTGGTGTAAATGGATACTCTAAATCTGAGTACTCATGATCATTTTCTTTTTCAATTTTTTTTCTTTCTGTACTCTTGTCTCCAATTCTTTTCTACTTCGTAATTGTATCGCTTTGATTTGTTCTTTTCCTTGATCTTTAGGATTTGGTTACATAGTACTAAGAAAAGTTCCTAATGTTTGGTTACTAAGCGTGGTAGCGATATGCCCTAATTGATTTTCAATATTCTTAATAGTAGTTCCTTGATTTTATAATTGATTTCCTTGAATTTGTAATTGATTTCCTTAATTCTTCAATTTTTGACCCATGTTTAATATCATCTCTTCCATAGACAACATCTTTTCCTTAATTTGAGTGTTATAAATTCTGGAGGATAAGAAGGTCTATAGTTAACATTTCCCTGGTTGGATGAATTTCCTAATGGGTTCATTGGGTTGTTCGAGGATAAGAAGGTCTATAGTTAACATTTCCTTGGTTGGATGAATTTTCTAATGGGTTCACTATAAGAAGGTCTATAGTTAACATTTCCTTGGTTGGATGAATTTCCTAATGGGTTCACTGGGTTTTTTGCCCATTGTTGATTTGTAGATGAATTGTTCTTCCAATTAAAATTTGGATATTATTCCAACCTGGGTTATAATAGTTCAAATAAGGGTTGTTGGGTCTATTAATAGCATTTAAAGTCTCATTTAAAGGTTGAACATCCACAAATTGCCCAGATGAATTCTCTTCCATCATAGAAGGTGTTGGAGAATAATTCATCCCATAATGATCTAATTTCTTTGATATTGTAGCAATCTGTGAAGCTAACATAGATATTGCATCAGAATCACTGATACTAGCTACTCTTTTAGGATTTACCCTTTCAAAGGGCCATTAAAAATTGTTGGTAGCCATCTCTTCTATTAACGAATAAGCCTCATCAAAAGGTTTTGACATTAACGAACCACCAGTCGCAGCATCTATAATTGATCTAAGTGATCCCACAAATCTATTATAAAAAGTTTGAATTATCAACCAATCTGGTAACGAATGATGAGTGCATTTCCTAAAAAGATCTTTAAATCTCTCCCAAGCTTCATATATTGACTCTCCATCAATCTAACATAACGATGTTATGTCATTTCTAAGTTTAGCAGTTTTGGATGGAGGGAAATATTTAGATATAAATTTTTGTGAAAGTTCTCTCCAAGTTCTAATAGATCCTGGTGCTAACGAATATAACCACATCTTAGCCTTATCTCTCAGTGAAAAAGGAAAAAGTCTACGTCTAACACATCGTTTGAGATCTACCATATTTAAAAGTAGCACACAGTTTTAAAAAACTAGTGAGGTGTAACTTAGGATCTTCATTTGGTGTACCTCCGAATTGATTGTTTTGTACCATTTGAATAATAGCAGGTTTAAGCTCAAGTGAATTAGCAGCTACAACTGGATTTTGGATAGATAAGTGAATTTCATCTGCTGTAGGATTTGCACAATCTCGTAGGGGTCTAGATTGGGGTTCATTCTCTATTTNAAACATCAAAGATCTCAACTTCTAACATGAAATTCAGAGGCATTTCATTTCTTTTAGATATATTGCCTACTCTTTGACATCGATCACAAGTTTTTAAGTATCTATAAACATCCTTAAATATAGCAGGCCAATAAAATCCAACTTGTAAAATTTTATAAGCAGTTTTATCAATCCCAAAATGTCCTCCAAATTCAGAATCATGACATTTTTGAATGATTAGCTCAGTTTCTTCATATGGTACACATCTTCTCATAATCAGATCCTTACATTGTTTATATAAATAAGGCTCATCCCAAAAAAATTCTTTCGCATCATGAATGAATTTCCTTTGTTGTTGCAGTGTCAGCATAGGTGGCAAAATATCAATTACAATATAGTTAACAATATTAGCATATCATGGTATTTTTCACTCATTAATATTATAAAATTGTTCATCGANCAAATTCAGAATCATGACATTTCTGAATGATTATCTCAATTTCTTCATAAGGTACACATCTCCTCATAATCATATCCTTACATTGTTTATATAAATAAGGTTCATCCAAAAAATATGCTTTCGCATCATGAATGAATTTCCTTTGTTGTTGCAATGTCAGCATGTGACAAAATATCACTTATAATATAGTTAACAATATCAGCATACCATGGTATTTTCCACTCATTAATATTATAAAATTGTTCATCAGGGAAACTGTCTGTAATTTCATTGTCGATGTCAGATGATTCTCGGTTTTCTAATCTTGACAAATGATCGGCAATTTGATTATCAGTTCCCTTTCTATCAATAACCACAAGATCAAATTCTTGCATCAAAAGAATCCATCTAATCAACCTTGGCAATTTGATTATCAGTTCTCTTTCTATCAATAACCACAAAATCAAATTCTTGCATCAAAAGCTCCATCTAATTAACCTTGGTTTGGCATCCTTCTTTTGCATCAGATATTTAATAGCAGAGTGACCAATCTAATCAGTTCCCTTTCTATCAATAACCACAAGATCAAATTCTTGCATCAAAAGTATCCATCTAATCAACTTTATTTTAGCATCCTTCTTTTGCATTAGAGTTGAGTGATCAGCGTGCACAACACATTTAGCTCTAATTAAATAAGATCTAAATTTGTCTAAATAATACACAATTGCCAGTAACTTTTTTCAGTACCAGTATAGTTAATTTGTGCCTCATTAAGAGTTTTACTATCGTAAGATATAGNGTTCTCTTTCTATCAATAACCACAAGATCAAATTCTTGCATCAAAAGTATCCATCAAATCAACCTTGGTTTAACATCCTTCTTTTGCATCAGATATTTAATCGTAGAGTGATTAATATGCACAACACATTTAACTCCAATTAAACAAGATCTGAATTTTTCTAAATAATACACAATGACCAGTAACTCTTTTTCAGTAACAATATAGTTAATTTATGCATCATTAAAAGTTTTACTAGCATAATATATAACTTTAAAAATTTTTTCATACCTTTGTCCAAGGACAACTCCAATAACATAATCACTAGCATCACACATCAGTTTGAATGATTTCTCCTAGTTATGTGAAATTATAATAGAAGTTGTGATTAATTTTTCCTTTAATAACTCAAAAGCATTTAAACAGCTTTCAGTAAATTCAAATTTCTTGTCATTTTCTAAAAAGTTGGCATAGATGTTTGATAATTTTTGAAAAATCTTTAATAAATCGTCTGAAAAATACAACATGTCCAAGAAAACTCTTAACCTCTCTTACATTAGTAGGAGATGTTAGTTTAGATATAACTTGAATTTTTGTAAGGTCTGTTTCCATACCATCTTCCGAAATTTTAAGCTCTAACACAATTCCTCCTGCAACCATAAATTAACATTTCTCCCAATTTAGAACCAAATTAGTTCTTTCGCATAACTTCAAAATTTTTTCAAGATAACTTAGATCTAGTCCCAAATGAACCCCACAAGCTCTAACCTAACTCAGACCTGTTTAATTGAAATCCTACTAGATCTAGCCTTACTTGGATCTATTTTAAACCAAACCACCCTAGGTCTAACCCAACTTAGACCTATTTCAAATTCAAATCCTTTAGGTCTAACCTAAATTTGACATAATTGTAACCTAAACTCTACTACGTCTAACTCAACTTAGACCTAGCTCAATTTAAATAGCACTTTAGGTCTAACCAAAATTAGACCAAAATTCAACCTACCCTAAACTCTTAGTTCTAACCCAAAGTAGACCTAAATCCTACATGAACTCTTTTAAGTTTAGATTTCATTATACATAAACCTTAAACAACACTTTAGATCTAATTCAAGACAACCTAACCTCTTAGCTATAACCCAAATTGGACCTAAATCCTACATAAACTCCTTTAGGTCTAACTTACATTAAACCTAAAACTTAAACAACACCTTAGGTCTAACCCAAATTAGACCTAAATTCAACCTAAACCAATCCCTTAGATCTAACCCAAGTTGGACCAAAATCTTACATAAACCCCTTTGGGTCTAAACTAAATTAGACCTCAACTTTAACCTTCCTAAGTCTAACCTAATTTAAAATTTGTTCAGTTTGAACTTTCCTTTGGTCAAATGATACACTAAAAATATATGCATATTTAAACCTATATTTTATACTCATTTTTATTGATATTGCACTTTAAAGAAATGTATTTTTCATGTTTTATTGCAGGTTATTGATTTTTAGGACTTGAAGAAAAAAAGAAGCAGAAAAGATGTAATTTAGAGTCAAAATGATGTTTTTGAAGAAATACTCAGGATGGGCGCTGACGACGCATAACTACAGAACAGAGGCCAGATTTTCCTCAGTACCGACGGTGTCATTTGACAGAGAGCACATAATTAATTCACGAGCCACTGGTGTTGACGGCGCCAGAATGGGTGTTGATGGTGCCAATGTCGGTGTAATTCCTATTTCTAGAAGATTCGACGAATTTGGATGTCTTTTGAAAAGTTTTTGGATAAAATTATTGGAAAACTGACATTAGGCTCTATTTAGAGTGGAAATTGATCAGAAAAGACCCCCTTTCGCACCCTTCAACTGCTGTCCTCTCTCTTCTACTCTATTCTACATTCCCTGCAGCCACTTAGAGTCCATTAGGCATTTATTTTATTTATAGTTTTGAGTTTTATTGGTGAGTTTAAGTGTGAATTATTCTCTAAGAGTATTGGAGAGGGAGAGAAGTGAGAGATTTCTTCTTCCTATATTTCCTAAGAGAGGCTATAAGGGATTTGCTTTGAAAAAGTGTTTTCAAATAAGTGTTGTTTGTTTATTATTGTTGTATGAACTTTCTTTTATATATGAAATTTATGTTTTGTTATATCTTTCTCATGAAGTCTTAGTACTTTCTTTTATCCTTCACTCTACTGAGATGGCGAAATGAAGAGATAATTTGGATGCGCCAATGTTAAAATAAAAAATAAATTGTGATGGTTTTTCAACATTTTTTTTAATTTACTTTTTGATCTGAACAATTAAATTGTTAAATATATTGTGAAATATATGATATGGGAAATGGAGTATGAGTTCTACAACAGAGTGAGAATCACATTTAATTCCATAAAAGGGTATTTCTTTCATGGAACTAAGTACAAATAAATAAGGAAATATACATTGTTGGGTGCAGAATTGGTGATTTTAGGGTGACAGACTAAAATCCCCAATTCAGTCTTAGTGTTTAAGAACTAAAGCGAGCGTTAGCCTTTAGGGGAAGGGAAGTGGGAGCTCTGGAGTGAGAGTCAGTATCCTCCTAGCCTAACCACAGATTTAGGGACTAAAACTGAGATTAGTCAATGATTTTCTATAACTCTAAATCAGGATAGAGAATTAAAATTATTCCTATTTGACGCGATACATTTTTAAATCATTTATCTCATCTCATTTGATCAAAAACTCATTGTAGTAGGAAAGATGATTTTTCATATTAGAGAACTTCATCACATAAACATAGTTTAGTAGTTACTGTTTTAAATTTTGCATTTAAATTTTGTTTGTAATTAATAGTTTAGTTCTGATAGTATCTCAAACATTCGAAATTAGTGACAATAATTTCGTTTTATTTCTGTGATATTTCTAGTTAATTTATCATTTCAAATTTAAACCTTCCTCATGGGATCGATAATCGAGGCTTAAATAGAAAGTCTTATATTACTTGATAACGATACGTATACTTGCGTAGAATCCCTACATTAAGTGATTAATGTTCTTATTCATAAAATATCACATCAAGTTTTTTTCTTCGTTGTAAAGTGGAGTCAATCTTCCGAGTACCGTGGAAGTTAATCAAAAGATCATTATAAAGAGCAAATTAAAGCTATTCAATTACAAATTAGAAAAGAAGTTGAAACAAAAATCTAAAGAGAAACTGAAGTTAATGAGAAGAAGGAAGAGATTGAAAGCAACCACATTGAAAATGAACAAATATAAGTTTATTTAGAAAAACCACTACCTCCGTTTCTTCAATGATTGAAGCAGAAGAATAAAGACAAACAATTTATCAAATTTTTTGAAATCCTTAAAAAGTTAACGATAAACATTCATTTCATTGAGGCTTCAGAACGAATGCCAAGCTATGTGAAATTTATGAAAGATATACTAAATAAGAAAAAAGAAGTTTGCAGATCATGAGACTGTTTCACTCAGTGAAGAGTGTAATGCTATTATTCAGAAAAAGCTTCCTGAAAATTTAAAAGATCATAGTAGTTTTCTTATACCTTGCGCAATTGGTGAAAAATTTTAGGGAAAAGTTTTATGTGATTTAGGAGCGAATATCAATCTTATACCGCTATCGATTTTTAAACATTTAGATTTGTCAAAGATTTCCCCTACTACTATAACTCTTTAGTTAGTTGATCGATCAATAATATATCTTAAAGGAGTTATAGCAGATGTATTAGTAAAAGTGGATAAATTTATTTTTCCTGTAGACTTTTTAGTATTAGATATGGAGGAAGATAAAGTGATTCCTATTATTTTGGGAAGAAAATTTCTTCCAACAAGGAGAGCTGTGATAGATGTGCAAAAAGGAAAATTAATAATGAGAGTTAATGATTAAGAAATAATATTTATTATTGCAAAAGCTATGAAATATCCTGCAATAAAAAAAGATAATGAATGTTTTAAGATGGAAGTTACTGATTATCTAAGTAATGAGCAATGTAAAGAAGTGTTTGAAGAAAAATTAAGGCAAGAGAAATATTGTGAGAATGAGAATGAAATAAAAGAAGAGAATTTAGATAAAATTAAGGATAAATTTGAAACTTTAGATTTGTTAGAAAATGATAACAAAAATCTTATTCCTTCAACTATTAAACCACCTGAACTTGAACTGAAAGTATTACCTGCCCATTTAAAATATGTGTTTTTAGGAGATTCATCTACATTGTCTGTTATTGTATCTTCTAAGTTTATTGAAATTTAAGAACAAAAATTAATAGAAATATTGAAAAGATATAAAAAAGGCTTTTAGATGGACTTCAGTAGATATTAAAGGAATTAATCCTTCAATTTGTATGCACAAAATTTTATTAAACGAACAATACATACCTAAAACTGATCCTCAAATGAGCTTAAAACCAATAATGAAATAAGTTATTAAAAAAGAAATTATAAAATGATTATATGTTGGAATTATATATCCTATTTCAGACAGTATTTGGGTGAGTCAAATTCACTGTGTTCCAAAGAAAGGACGAGTGATCATTGAAGTAAATGAGAGAAATGAATTAATTCTAATAAGAAAAGTTACTGGCTGGAAAATTTATATGACTATAGAAAATTAAACATGACCACCATGAAAGATCACTGTCTTTTACCTTTTCTAGACCAAATGTTGGATTGACTGGCTGGAAACAAATATTAATGTTTTTTAGATGGATATACTGGGTATCATCAAATTTTAATTGCTCCTGAGGATCATGAGAAAATAACATTTACAAGCCTTATGAAACATTTGTTTTTCGTAGAATGCATTTTGGACTATGCCCTGCAACATTTCAAAGATATATAATATCAATTTTTAGTAATTTGATTGAACATGGAATGTAAGTATTTATGGATGATTTCTCTGTATTCGGGACTTCATTTTAATTATGTTTAAATAATTTAGAAAAAGTTATGGAATTATGTGAAAAAATCAACCTAGTACTAAATTGAGAAAAATGTCAATTTATGGTCGTAGGAGGATTTTTATTTGGGCATAAAATTTCTGAAAATGACATGGAAGTAGATCATATAAAAATTCAAGTTATTGAAAAATTACCACCTCCTACTACTGTTAGAGAGGTAAGAAGTTTTCTAGGACATGCTGGTTTCTAAAGGCGTTACATAAAAAATTTTCAAAAAAAACCAAGCCATTATGCCAACTTTTAGAAAAAGATACAAAATTTGATTTTAAAGAGGAATGCATATAATCATTTGAATTATTGAAAGAAAAATTAATCACTGCACCTATAATAGTTCCATCTGAATGGGAGAAACCATTTGAAGTAATGTGCGATGGTAGTGATTATGCTATTGGAGCTGTTTTAGGACAAATGCACAACTAAGTTCTTAAAGTAGTATATTATGCTAGTAAAACTCTAAATAATGCTCAAATTAATTACACTACCACTGAAAGAGAGTTATTAGCTATTGTCTATGCCTTTGATAAATTTAGACATTGATTGGAACCAAATGTCTAGTGCATACAGATCATTCTGCTATGAAATACTTTATGCAAAAGAATGATGCTAAACCAAGATTAATTAGATGGATACTTTTATTGCAAGAGTTCAATTTTATTGTAGTTGATAGAAAGAGAAATGATAATCAAATAACTTATCATTTGTCTAGACTATAAAAAGAAATATTAACTTATTTTGCAAATGAAATTTTAGAAAATTTCCCTAATGAACATTTATATAATATTGTTGAAATGAATATACCATGGTATGCCAATATAGTAAATTTTATTGTAAGTGATATTCTACCATCAGATATTAAGAATCAACAATTAAAAAAAATTATGTATGATTCAAAATTATATTTTTAGGATGACTCATATTTATATAAATAATGTAAAAATCTAATTATTAAGAGGTGTGCGTCTTATGAACTTAACACATAATTGAAAGATGTAATGATTATGAATTTGAAGGATATTTTGGAACGAACAGAACTGCATATAAAATTTTGCAAGCTGGATTTTATCGGACTACTCTTTTTAGAGATATTAATGAATATATTAAAATTTGCTATTGATGTCAGCGAGAAAGAAATATTTGTAGAAGAAATGAAATGCCTCTAAATTACACATTGGAAGTTGAAATTTTTGATTTGTGGGGATTAGATATTATGAGACAATTTATGCCTTCATTTGAAAAATATATATATATTATTTGCTGCATTGAAGTTGTTGTTGTACCTAAATGTGATGCTCGGAGTGTTTCTAAATTTTTAAATAAAAATATTTTTACAAAATATAGAATACCGAGAGTAATTATTACAAATGGAAGATCCAATTTTAAAAATAAGAGAATTGAGAAATNTTGTTTATTATTGTTGTATGAACTTTCTTTTATATATAAAATTTGTGTTTTTTTGTATCTTTCTCATGAAGTATGAGTAGATTTCTTCTTCCTATATTGTTGTATGAACATTTAGCTACTGTTGTACCTAAATGTGATGCTCGGAGTGTTTCTAAATTTTTAAATAAAAATATTTTTACAAAATATAGAATACAGAGAGTAATTATTACAAATGGAAGATCCAATTTTAAAAATAAGAGACTCGAGTAATTGATTAAAAAATATGATACTATGCAGTTTTTTGAACGTTAGATTATTTTTAAGCATAAGCTAAAGCGTCCTCAAACAAACCCTAAATTTAATTTATATTAATAAACATAATTATAAAAAAAATAAGAATGGATGCTATTGTGCCACTATTATTTTTGTAGGAATACAAATCATTTTTATAAGCATTCATATTCGTACATCTAGGTTTGCACCATTGCGGCAAAAAACTATCGACCAAGCTGGATAAATTACCTGCGATTGAATCTAAAGCGTGAGAGCTTCACTAAGGAGGAAGTTGAGCAAATCAACAAGTTCGTTGCATTTTTAGAAATAATGATTTTCTTTTCTATCTATTTTCTCCAAACCCTGCTCACAAAAATATGAATTCAGAAAAAAAAATGTTGTGTTCCTGCAAAATTAATAAAGAAATAAAATGAAAAAAAAAAAAAATTTAAAATTGATACATACTTGGCATGATTTATGTAATTTAGGAATGAAAATCTTGCAAAGGAGCCATGATTTCATATATTTTAATTTTTTAAATTAAGTCTATCAAAATAAATTAATATTAATACTACTCTATATGAAAAATTTTGCTTATTGGATATGTATGATGGTTATATAATAGTCAATGTGCACATAAGGAATAATACTTATGTGTAAATGTTTCTAAATTTGAAAGCTTTAGGGATAGGATGAGAATACTAAGAGATAAATGTGGTGCCTCTTGCAAATTGTTGTAAAGGAAAGATTAAACCACCAAATTTAAAAGGGGATAAATGTTTTAGTTCTTTTTGAATGATATCAAACAACAAATTACTATTTGAGTTTTGTTCAGATTTAACACCCTTTCTTAAGGATTAAGACCTATCCAGCCTAAAGGAGAAGGAAGAATGGTGTATGTGGTGCGGAGAAGATTATTCTTAACAATAGTGAAAGAATAACTATTTATTAATGGAGAAATGCTGCTACATATATATTGTTTAACAATCTTTCAGACTCACGAAGTTTTGAGGGAGATGATATGAGACCCTTATGGTTGTTATATTATGTCCGTTGACAAGATTCAAATAGCATAAATATGAACTCATTTTGGATTCATTAAATTTGACTCTACATAACTTCATAAATAATTGTCTTTCCTTAATCATGGGATGCTATGATGTCTATTGTTTAAGAAATGGTTAATCGTATAGTGTGAGGTCGAGTGCAAGTCTCCCATATTACATGTGTTTAATTTGTTTACTCTTGATAAAAAGTATTGATGTCCTTGTGCTCAAATATTTGCAAATATTAAATTATTTAGTAGAGGGAGAGAGCATATCATGATGATCATAGCTATAGATGATAGTACATACACGATCAAAAAGCTGAAAAAAGAGATTTTATTTGTAGCAAGATTGAACTAATCAGAACGACTCAGTCCAAGTTGAAATAACTTGTACTAGTAACAAAGAAGAGGTAACAAAACACCTCCCTTCTATCAAATTTGAAAAAACAATAATATAAATAGCACATTAAAAGTGCTATTATAAATCAAATACCCTCTTTCATCCATTTGCCAAATTCTCAAGTGAAAAAATTTATATTGACTGAATAATGGTGAAAACCAAGAATATCTCTGGTTGACAATATAAATATGACTTCTTATTGATTGGAATGTCTCACGTCAAATCATGATGACAGAGAAAGATGAGGAAAAAATCTTTGATTAAATTGATAGGAACAGTTTGAAGAAGTTATGTCGCTCGGATTTGGGGGATTGAGAAGGATAATAAATGGCTTTCATTTTCGTATCAGATATCTATTTCATTGAAAGTAATTATTAGTTATAAATGACTCATTAAATATAATCCCTGGAGATAATAATAACTTAGCGGCTATTTGGTTTGATGAAAAAAAGAATGAAATGTAAAAATGTATTATATTTAGGATTGATAGCCGTAAAAAAATTCTCATAATTCAGTACAAATCTTAAGTTAATTTTTTTGAGTAAGAAAATATTTTAATTTCAATAAAGATTCATCCAAAGCTCCAATTTGAGCAAACTTACAACCAAACTGATCAGTTCAACGAGATGGACTCCACGGTACCAAATTTGGTCTAATCCGAGCCAAGTCAAACCTCGATCAAGCCATTAAACCACTTTTGGAAGCTTTTCGAGTACATTTGGATAGTCAAACAAATATTGAATTTAATGAGCTTATAGTCTAATCGAGTGTCTAAACAAGAAGAATCTAATGAGTCTAAGATTGCTCAATTTTGGCATAATTATGACACTCAAATGTTAATAAAATGTCGTCCGATTGATGAAATCTCTCATGACCGTCTGACCAGAGTGATTCAAATTTCTTTATTAATTACAAATTGGACTATATAAGTAGAGCTCTAATCCTCCCTTGAAGGGGGTGGAGTTTGAAGCCTAGAGAAGACTGAATTTTGGAAATGAGCTCAAGTTTCTTCATACACTTGCAGCCGCCTATCATCACAAACCACCGTCAACCATTACTCGCCAGCTGTCGCCCATTCATTGTGATGAAGCACTGTGCGAAGTAACAATTTATGTCTCGAAATGACCTATGATAAAAATAAAAGCTTCGGATCTTGATATTTTTGGACGAAGAAATTGATCCCAACCAAAAATAGTAGGCAACTGATACGCCATCAACAAATTTTCATCACCCGACACGAATCTTAAAACATCACACAGATCTTAAGACAATCTTTTAAGCAATAAATGTTCAAATTTCAATTAAAATTCATCCAGAGCTCTAATTTCAGCAAACATATTATCAAACTGACCAGCTTAACGAGACAGACTATATGACACCAAAATTTGTCCAATTCAAGCTAAATCAAGCTCTGTTCAAGCCAATAAACACTTCTAAGAGTTTTCCATGTATATTTGAAAGATCAAATAAATGTCAAATCTAATGAGTTTATACTCGAATCGAGCATCTCGACAAGACGAATCCAACAAGCCCAAGATTACTCAATTATGACAATGTTAATATACTCAATTGTCCAAAAAATGACATCTGATCGAGGCAATCTCTCCGGGTAATCTGATCATAATGGTTCAACTTTCTTTATTAATAGCAACTTGAACTCTATAAATAGAGCTGTAACCCTCTCTTGAAGGGGGGAGAGAGCTTAAACCTGAAAAAGATTGATGCTTGAAGAATGAGCTGAAGTTGTTTCCTACTCTTGTAGTCGTTGACTGTCACAAAATACCTTCGACCACCACTTGTTAGCCGCCGTCGATATCGGTTGTTGTCCACTCCTTTTGACGAAGCATGGTGCGAAGCAACAACTAAAATCACATAGTCATGAAGTAACCTACGAAGTGATGCATCATTCTGAACATTGGGCTAACCTCAAAGACGGTACGACAAGCACCCTGAAGAAGGTATAACAACCCAACTCAAAGACGATGCAATAACATATATCGAAGATGGGGTAACCACACACCTCGCATAGGCTTGTGCAACTCTCGACTCTGACCCCTGTGACCGTCGGATGTCATGAAAATTCACTATTACGGCCTATCTAACCAACTACGACCAACGTGGTCCACAACTCGTGTAGCTCCCGACTCTGGCCCTTACAATTTGTGAATGTTATTGTTACTCTCCGTTATGACCTACGTGACCAACTACAACCTCCGTGGTACACAGTTCGTATAGCTCCTGACTTCGGTCTCTGCAGTCCACGAACATCATCGTGGCTCACCACAATGGTCTATTGATCCTGATTTTATATGTCAATACGATGTATGCGGTTATATTCTTAATTTTTTTTACTTATAATTCTTACTTTGCAACGACGCCTAAAACTTGATCACCAACAACAGCTAGGCAAAAATTTGACTTCGAAGCAAATAAGAATACAATTATTATATTTAAATATGAGATACTATGCAAGTATACATATC
>JXCR01061923.1:274286-287009 GCA_002079205.1 Phalaenopsis hybrid cultivar | reverse complement strand
TATATATAAATTAAATGTCTTTCCAAAGCTGGCGATGGGATTCTAATTTTGGTGACTGACCGCTTCCAATGGGCAACTCCTTAACTAAAATTGTGCCAACAGATAGGTAATCGAACAATCCGCTAACTGAAGAGTTACAGTAGTAGGTGAAATATCTTCTAAGCCCAACCTTCTGAAAATTTATAACAGCATAATATTAATACTGGCTCCTAAATCACATAAAGCTTTTCAATAAAATTGTTCTCTAATAGCACAAGGAATTGTAAAACCTTCAAGATGTCTAAGTTTTTTAGGAATCTTTTTCTGAATTATAGCGCTATAATCTTCACTAAGTGCAACCATCTTATTATCTATAAACTTCCTTTTCTTATTAAGTATATCTTTCATGAAGTTCACATTGCTTGACATTTGTTCAAAAGTTTCAACAAATGGATTGTTTATCATTAATTTCCTTAAAATTTCCAAAAATTTACAAAATTGGTTATCTTTGTTTTTTAGCTTTAATCTTTGAGGAAATGGAGGTGGTGGTCTTTCTATAGAGCTTTTCACTGGTTTAATAGGACTTTCTGCTTTAAAATGAAAATCTTCAATAGATTTTTCATTTTCCACCTCATCTTTTTCAATTTCAACTTCTTCTTGAACTCTATTTTCTAATTCTTTTTCACTTCTTAATTGAATAACTTTAATTTTCTCTTTATTCTAATCTTTAAGATTTCCTTCAACATCACTAGGCAAAGTTCCTGGAGGTCTTTTGGTAAGTGTGGCAACAATACATCCCAGTTGATTTTCCATGTTTCTGATTGTAGATCCTTGACTTTATAATTGACTTCCTGTCAGCACTATTTTTGGGTTGTGGAGTTGCCCATAAGAAGCTGTCGGTCACCATAATGGAAATCTCGTAGCCCGCTTTAAAAGGACATTTTAATTTACGTATAGATTTAAGTTTAGAAAAGTATGAAATAAAACTGACCCCATATTTTTAATAGTTTAAATGAAAGAGCGGTGTACCTCAAACCCTGTATCTATCCTAAAGGATAAAAATAAGACTTGAGGATGAGGCTCGATCAAATAAATTGAAAAATATATGTCGTTCGCTTGGTCTGCAAAACCATTTTGTTTGCCGATAATTTTTCTTATTTAATTTGAAGAATTAAATAGGGTTTATATTAAGTTGGGTTAGGACAAGATTCCTATAAGGGCAAGCCCCTATATTTAATTTCATCCTAAATGAACCAAGTCACCTAAAAAAACTCTCGATAAAAATCAGGAAATATTATCTTCAAGGATTTGAAAAGGATAAGACTTTTCAATGATATTGGACAAAGATTTATGAAATAAGATTGGCTCAAACTTGGATCATTTTATTTTTGGATTCCAAAGGAGGAAGAACTAGGGGATGTCATGGATCCGATGGATAATCTCAGTAACTTCCCAAGCAATCCTAATGTTTGGTATCAGTTTTGAGGAAAAATTATTTGATTGTTTCATCCTGCTAGTTTTATTTAATTAGGGCTTACATTTGTGTGGAACGATCACACAAATAGTCTGGAAGATGTGAGAATTTAGGTCGTGACAAAAAACAATCCCAAAATCCTAAGATGAGTTAGGGTTTATATTGTACAACAGAGCTGTACAAAGGCCTAAAAATGAGGTGAGGATTTATGTTGCATAAGCAGACAACCTCAAAATCCTATGGCTTGGTTGTTTAATTTTAAGGAAGGAATGGTTTAGCTGGGGAAGACAGGTTTTGCTGTTGAAGATGGCTATGTTGCCCACCATGCTAGCTCCAAGCTCCTCGTTGTGGGGAGTTTAATTTTTCTAGGGTGATCAGTTATGATGTCAAATTAGGCGGCCCTATGGTTGAAGTTCTTTAAATTTTATGGGGATGTTAAAATTGATTTGAGCGACACCAGTTAGAATCCCACAGTTCCCTCGTTCTTGCACCACTATTTTCTATTGGATTCACTTAGTCCAAAAGAATTTACTAAACACAACTTAATGAGTTCCATAATTTCATTTAGATCGTAGGAAGACTCATTAAAAACCATAGGTTACCTCCTCTGAGGGATTCACGATCATCCGATAGAGACGCCTTAATTTAGTAGTAGTTTTAGTTTTGAGAGGTTTGTGATTAAATCTTGAGTTGTCTGATATTTTGAATGTTTTGGTAGTGATTTTTATCTCGATTGATTTTAGTTTTGGTTATGTGGCTATCCTGACAATTTTAGTTTTCATGCAGGGTGACATTGTTTTTTAGCATGCAAGTTTGTGTTTTGTTCATACATGCAGGTAAGTAAGCACAGTGTGAAAAGCTTAAGCAAATATAATGCTGTAAACTATAAAAGCGTACCTGGCGAGTCTTCTCATTCCACCACCTGAAACTCAAAATGCATGTTAGAGCATTTTAAGTAAAGCAGAAAAAGTTGGGTTTTATGGACCTACCTAAACCTAGGTCATATCTTGGTGGGTCCCTATTGGTTTGATTAAGAATGATTTTGTTAAGCAAAACATATTAAGTTAAATAGACTTCTCAGGTATCCAATAGGTCTAGAGGAGGAAGCAGGTTCATGCTTCCCTGTCACTACTTCGTGAAAAGCCGCAAGCTCATTTAAACTTTTTATGTTGCTTAATAATTCATGCTATAAATAACTTTAATGCTCAGTGAACATTGATGTTTCAATTATCCTTAAGAGTAAGGTAATTATCATTTGCCATTTAATTTAGAAGTTATGTGGGTGAAGATTCTTAAAGGGGGCAAGTTAGCGTTATTGAAACACTTAGCTGATTCGAGTTCTAATTTGGGCTTAGGGTGTTCCAAGGTGTTTACTCTGTATTCATTCTTCTAATTCTTATTTAATCAAATTTGATTTTAGCTTAAGTCACCACAAAGCCCTTTAGACCTAGGTAGATGTCGTGGTTATTTTGAAAGAAGTTAAATTTCTTAAGTGATAATAATCATTCATTTTCAAAACACTTAAATTTCATTTGAATATCAAGTAGAGGTATTAAATTAGTGAGTTACAACTTCCAAAGTCATACCCCTAGGTCTAAAATCATTTAATTTAATAGACATCCAAATTTTAATAATTGAAGGAATTACAAATTTTTCCCTTGATTATGGAAAGAGTGAGGTTGGTTTCTACCAATTAATCCCCTTGTGTTTCAATCATTCAAATAAGTTAGTTAAAATCAAATATTACTCTTTTCCCTCCTTGAATTAAGCCTAAATGTTAATTAAGTCTAAATTTCCAGAATTACATTTTTACTCCTAAGGCTCTATCACTTCATAATTTGTCAAATTAAATTCAAATGACTTTGGAATTTTTATTATACCTCACTTATAGGTCAATTAAGACATCAAATGAGAGAATGCAATTTTTCAAAATTTAAATTAATTTACATATTTATCTTAATGCAAAAATAGGATTTTTCAAAGAAAATTCCATAACTTGACAAAGGTAAAGTCTAGTCCCTTAAATATTCTACTGGAGGTAGACATAGACCAGAGAAGCATTGGGGCTAAATTTCATGATTTATTGAATTATATTTAAATTTTAAGAATTATTTTAAGCTCTCGAGTATTTATTAATTACAAAATATTTTGAATGTGGAAAATTAAGTTTTATATTTTTATTAAATATTTCTGAGTTCAAGGAAAATAGAGAAATAAATTTGTAATTTTTCTTTGAATTGTTAGAATTATTTTAGTGAAAATCCATTTTTAGCCTTTAAAAATTATTTTAAGCTTTAAAAGTCAATATCTTCACTTAGAAAATTAGGGAAAATATTTTAATTGTTCCTAAGTTCTTAGGAAAAAAAATTAGAACATTTCTATGAATTTTATTATTATTGTGATTCTTATTTTTTCTAATTATTTAAATATTGAAAATGGGCTTGAAAATGTAATTTTTATTTTAATTTTAAATTTATTTTTTAAAAATTCCTCCGATCAGAGAGATCTCCCAAAACTAACTTTTAAACTTTTTTGAGTTTTATTTTAATTGTTAAAAATCATTTTAGTTCCAAAAATGTCATTTAACTTGAAAAATTAATTTGAATAATTAAATGAGCTCCAAATGTTCTGAAATTTTTATGGGGAGTTCTCAAAACCTTAAAGCATAGTGGAGATTAAAAATTAAGTCATTTAAATGTTTGTGTTTCCCAATATTAATTTTCTGTGTTTTAGGGTTGGCGAAAATTAAGTGCATTCTCAATGACTTAACTCATGAAATATTTTCCAAAGGGTTCCTTGGTCATGGCAAACCCTCCAAAATTTTCATGGAATTTTCTAAGTAACATGCTAATTATTATGATTAATTTATGCAATCAATAGGCATAAACTTGTAAAATATGGATCTCTGTCTAGAGATATCCTCTGACTTTGAAAAAAACCAAAGGATGTTTCCTAAGACAGATGCAACAACATGCCAAAATTTCAAGTCATGATGAAATGTCTTCATGCATGGATAATTAAAAGACGCAAGACAGTTTTTAGATAATTAAAAATAAAATGTGCATCAATTAAATTTCAAACCATTTCCACATTGTTCTTCTCTATTCACTGAGCAAGTGAGTATTTTTATTTTATTTTTGTAATTTCTCTACACCAATATATGAATTTTTGAGGTTAGGGCTACTTATTTAAATCAGAAAATACCCTATTTATCTATTTAAACACGTGGCACTGACTAGATGCTAGGCGGCTCTGAAACTCCACCCGGCGTCTTCTGATTTGGCGCCGCAATTCGTCTCAACGATGACTAGCCCGCAGTTCTTGTAAGAAGATGTTGTCTGGCTAGATCTCATCCATTGATGAAATAAACGCGCGATCGAATTGCTCCCCATCATCATCCCCAATGCCTTAGCCCAAGAATCGTTCATTTTTAAATCTTGATGTCTCTCTCATTTGTCAATCAAATTTTGTGTGGTTTGTTTCTAAATTCTCGTCTAAGTGTGACGAACACATCCATACGGTAATCAAGCCATTAATATAGCTTTAATCAAATGGATAATCAAAAGAGGCTCGGGAGGAGGAGAAGTTCAATACCTTTTCATTGAGAAGCGAAGCTTTGATCAGTGGAGGTCCAAGGAGGCTGGGTATTAAGTTTCTTGCTGTGGTGAAAGGCCTAGGTATGAATTCGACCAAACTCGATTTCAGGTGTTGGTCTAGAGCTATGCTAGGGGGTCTTTATTAGGGGGATTTGATAGGGCTTTGTCTTCTTTCACTGTGGTGAAGGTGTGGGTGAGTTTAATTTGATTTTAATGGAGTGTAGAGGTATGGAGAGCTCTGTCCTGTCTCCGGCAAGGATTTCAGCTCAAAAAATGAACTCCAGCAAGGGGATTTGGGACAATGTAGTGGTTGTGTTGCACTGCAGACGTCTCAAAGAGGCTCTAGGAGTAATTTGGAGGGCTCTCTCTGAGAAATTCTTAGCACTCCCTCCATGGCCATGGAAGTCAGGTTTTTTATAAAACGGGCTTTAGGTTGTCTGTCATGGCCAATTAGAGGGTAAAAATGCTTGCCTAGGTGGAGGACAGAGAGGCTCTAAGATTTAATTTGGATGAGGTGGCCTCTAGGTTTGAATTGGGTTTGATTCCATGTGGTGGCTCTCAATTTGGACATTTTTTGGCCACTAGGATGGCCGGTCAGGTTAGGGGAGGTGGCTAGGAGGTCAGGTGAGCTAGGAGAATATGTCACAGCAATTAAATGGGTTGGTGTTTAGTTTTGGCAACAATATCTTTGGCTTAAGCAAATTTGGAATCAAATCCCTTGATTTAGGGATCCCTTGGTCCTTGGCTCATTTGGGTGGTTCCATGGAGTTCGTCTTGGTCAATATGGTCCAAAATTTGGCTGTGGTGGCCTTGCCTTGATCAATTTGACATGTCTAGGTGAATTTTAGTGCATGGGTTTAAGTGGGTGCAAATGACCAAAACTTAGATTTGGGCTAGGTTATCCATATTATTTGGCCCAATTTATTGATACATTTGATGTAGATGATTGTAATGAACATTTTTTGTGAAAGATTGAAAGGATTTTGAGTTCAATTGGGGTTTCAATTTGAAGGATTTTGGAATTTTGGTGAATTTGGGCATGTTAGGCTAGACTTGAGTCTAGATTGGGCTAGGCTTGAGCTAAGCCCAATCTGATTGTGAGAATGGTCAATATGAATGCGATGAAGAGTTTTCAACATGAATTAGGTGCCAATTTTGGGGTTAAGACAATCTATTTGGTGAAATTCGGAGGCATAGCCAATTTGGGGCAAACTTTGGGGTTTTGACTTAGGTTGAATTTAAATGAAATTGAAGCTTCACCAAGGCCAATTGAAGTTCAATTTTTATGTTTAGGAATGTTATGAAGAGTTTTCAACATAAATTGTGGCAAATTGAGTGAGCTATGGGTTTAATTGCTTGAGATTAGGTCATGTGGCCAAAATTGGGTCCTTGACCTAAATCAAAATTGGGCTCAAATAATGGGCCAATTAAGTTTGGATTTGGTTTATATTAGTCATATTAAAGGTGAATTTGATTTTAGGATTGAAATTTTGGGAAATTGGGACCAATTTGATTGACATTTGAGGTGGATTTGGGGAGATTGGGCCTTTTAAGGACAATTTGAGGGTTTTGGACAAAGATGGTCAAATAGGCCAAATTGGGTCATGCAGTGTTTGAGAAAAATGAAATTAGAAATATTTGGAAGGATTTGGAAATATTTGGGATTTTTTGGAATTTTTTAAAATTTTGTGCTAAGGGGGGGCATTTTGGTAATTTGGCAATTTTTTTGTCATTTTGGGTAATTTAGATGTTTTCAATAGGTTTGAAATGATTTTCTTAACAAATTTTGGTATTTTGGGAATTTTGGCCCAATTTAGGGTTTCAAGGGTACTTAGGTAATTTAGGGGAGTTTAGTGGCAAAAGGCCAAATTGAGTATTTTTGGTACAATTGGGGTGCCAACCTCCATAAATGAGCTATGGACCAACGGAAACCCCATTTGGGTCCTCTATGTACTGGTCTTAACAAAACCCTAGCCTAGGGGTTGTAGGTTTAAAGGACCATTTACATGAGTCTGCCAAATGATCAAGGGATCAAAGTCAAGGATATTTGGGTTTAGGGTATTGAATGATTGTGAATGAGGTGATTGTAGTGAGTGCCTTAGCTTTAGACCAACACCCAGGGTCAACGCTAAGGTCAAACAATTTTATGGGAACTCTCCTTGAACTCCCTCAGAATGGCCACACCTACTAAGTGCTAGAGGTTAGGACTAATATGTAGAGCTTCAAGTTGAGTAAAGAGAAGTTTGGAATTTCTAATGGTGAGAGTTCCTTTTCTAGTTTTCTAGGAGTAGTCAATAAGAAAGTCCTATGGCTAGACCCTAGGCTACTAAAGAGGAGGACCTAGACCTCAACCAAAAGTGAGGTCAACAAATGGACCCCCAATAGGTGTGGTGTGCTGGGCAAACACACCGCGCATATTGGCGTTGACCGACAAGATCAACAAAGCAACAAACTCGTAAGTCAGTAGACATAAAAGGAGTGTAGAATTGTGTGTGTTATTTGTTTCTGTAGCAGATGATTATTTGATCAAAGTTAAAAGGTAAGAACTCTTGCTAGGGATTGGAGAGTTGGTTTTGAGTTATCAGATTTCAAGTGTCCATAGAGGATGGTAATCAGTATGTAAGTGTTGGCCCCGAAGTGGGAATTGAAGTTTAGGTATTAATTTCAAAAGAGGGTCGGAAGTTAGGTAACGACCTTAAAAGAAGAGATGAATATGAAGTTAAGGACAAATTCTAGATCAAGAATTTAAAGTTAATGATCAATTTTAGGTAGAGAGTTAGAAGTTAAGGATTGACCTTGAAAAGAGCGAATCAAAAGTTAAGGACTGATTCTAAAAATGAGAGTTGAAAGTTGATGATCAATATCAAAAGGGAGTGTCAGAAGGTGAGGACCAACCTCGAAAAGAAGTGAATCAGAAGTTGGGGACTGATTTAAGAATGAGAATTAAAAGTTAATGATTAATCTCAAAAGAGAGTGTCAGAAGGTGAGGACCGACCACTAAAAGGAGTGAATCAGAAGTCAAGGACTAATTCAAAAATGAGAATTGAAAGTTAATGATTAATCTCAAAAGAGAGTGTTGGAAGGTGAGGTCCAACCCCGAAAAGGAGTGAATCAGAATTTAAGGACAGATTCTAAAATGAGAATTGAAAGTTAAAGATCAATCTCAAAAGAGAGTCAGAAGTTATGGACCGACCATGAAAAGAAGTGAATCAGAAGTTAAGGACAGATTCAAAAATGAGGATTGAAAGTTAATGATCAATCTCAAAAGAGAGTGTCGTAAGGTGAGGGCCGACCTCAAAAATGAGTGAATCAGCAGTTAAGGACTAATTCAAAAATGAGAATTGAAAGTCAAGTGTCAATCTCAAAAGAGAGTCGGAAGTTCGAAAATGAGAATTGAAAGTTAAGAGTCAATCTCAAAAGAGAGTAAGAAGTTAAGGACCGACATCAAAAAGAAGTGAATCAGAAGTTAATGACTGATTTAAAAATGCGAATTGAAAGTTAATGATCTATTTCAGGAAGAGAGTGAAAAGTTAAGGATTGACATCAAAGAAAGCGAATAAGAAGTTAAAGACTGATTCTAAAATGAGAATTGAACATTGATGATCAATCTCAAAAGAGAGTGTCGGAAGGTGAGTACCAACCTCAAAAAGGAGTGAATCAGACGTTGGGGACTGATTAAAAAATGAGAATCAAAAGTTAATAAACAATCTTAAAAGAGAGTGTCGGAAGGAGTGAATCAGAAATTGGGGAGTTGTTCAAAAAAGAGAATTGAACGTTAAAAATCAATCTTAAAAAAGAGTGTCGAAAGGTGAGGACCAACCTCGAAATGAAGTGAATCAGAAGTTAAGGACAAATTCAAAAATGAGGATTGAAAGTTAATGATCAATCCCGAAAGAAAGTGTCGGAAGGTGAGGACCAACCTCGAAAAGGAGTGAATCAAAAGTTAAGGACTGATTTAAATAATAAGGATTGAAAGTTAATCATCAATCTCAAAAAAGAGTGTCGGAAGATGAGGACGGACCTAAAAAAGGAGTGAATCAGAAGTTAAGGACTGATTCAAAAATGATGATTGAAAGTTAATGATCAATCTTAAATAAGAGTGTCAGAAGTTGAGGACCGACTTGGAAAAGGAGTGAATCAGAATTTAATGACTGATTTGAAAATGAGGATTGAAAGTTAATGATCAATCTCAAAAGAGAGTATCGGAAGGTGAGGATAGACCTCGAAAATGAGTGAATCAAAAGTTAATGACTGATTCAAATAATGAGTATTGAAAGTTAATGATCAATCTCAAAAGAGAGTGTCGGAAGGTGGGGATCGACCTTAAAAAGGAGTGAATTAGAAGTTAAGGACTGATTCGAAAATGAGGATTGAAAGTTAATGATCAATCTTAAAAGAGAGTGTCGGAAGGTGAGGACCGACCTAAAAAAGGAGTGAATTTGAAGTTAAGTACTGATTCAAAAAAGAGGATTGAAAGTTAATGATCAATTTCAGGAAGAGAGTAAGAAGTTAAGGATCGACCTCGAAAAGAGCGAATCAAAAGTTAAGGATTGATTCAAAAATGAGGATTGAAAGTTAATGATCAATCTCATATGAGAGTGTCGGAAGGTGAGGACAGACCTCAAAAAGGAGTGAATCAGAAGTAAAGGACTGATTCAAAAATGAGAATTGAAAGTTAATGATCATTCTCAAAACAAAGTGTCATAAGGTGAGGACCAACCTCGAAAGGCAGAATCAGAAGTTAGGGACTAATTTTAGGATAAGGATTCAAATTTAATGATAAATCACAAAAGAGAGGATCAGAAGTTAAGGACCGATCTTGAAATGTGTGAATCAGAAGTTGGGGACTGATTCAAAAATGTGAATTGAAAATTAAGGATCAATCTCAAAAGAGTGTTGGAAGGGGAGGATCGACCTCAAAAGGAGTGAATCAGTAATTAAGGACTGATTCAAAAATGAGAATTGGTGATGTTGAATCCAAAGATATGTGTCGTGTGAAAAGGTTGACATTGTTGAATGTCGGCACTATTTTTTGGTGTGGGGTTTGCCTATAAGAAGCTGTCGGTCATCGGAATTGAAATCCCGTTGCCCGCTTCGGAAGGACGTTTTTTTTTTAAATTTTAGTTTTGAAAAAGATGAAGTTAAACTGACCCCATAATTTTCATATTTTAAATGAAAGAGAGCTTTACCTCAAATCATGTATCTATCCCGAAGGATGAACACAAGAATTGAGGGTGAGGGTCGATCAAATAAACTAGAGAAAGTTATGACATCCGTTTGGTCTGCGAAACCGATATGTTGGCCGACAAATTCCCCTATTTAATATAAGGAATTAAATAGGGTTTATATTATGATGGGTTCGGAGGCCGACAAATTCCCCTATTTAATATAAGGAATTAAATAGGGTTTATATTATGCTGGGTTCATAAAAAGCTTCCTATAAGGGAAAGCCCCTATAGGCTTGATCAAATAAACTAAAGAAAGTTATGACATCTGTTTTGGTTTGCAAAACCAACATATTGAGACTCGATCAAATAAACTAAAGAAAGTTATGACATCCGTTTGATCTGTGAAACCAATATATTGGACAAAGTTTATATTATGTTGGGTTCGAGAAAAGAAATTCCCCTATTTAATATAAGGAATTAAATAGGGTTTATATTATGCTGGGTTCGGGAAAAGTTTCTATTTAATATAAGAAATTAAACAGGGTTTACATTATGCTGGGTTCGGGAAAAGCTTCCTATAGAGAAAGTTATGACATCCGTTTGGTCTGCGAAACCAATATATTGGCCGACAAGTTCCCCTGTTCAATATAAGGAATTAAATAGGGTTTATATTATGCTGGGTTCGGGAAAAGCTTCCTATAAGGGCAAAGTCATGACATCCGTTTGGTCTGCGAAACCAATATATTGGCCGACAAATTCCCCTATTTTGTGACATCCGTTTGGTCTGCGAAACCAATGTATTAGCCGACAAATTCCCCTATTTAATATAATAAAATTAAATAGGGTTTATATTATGCTGGGTTCGGGAAAAGCTTCCTATAAGGGCAAGCCCCTACGACATCAGTTTGGTCTGCGAAACCAATGTATTGGCCGACAAGTTCCCCTATTTAATATAAGGATTTAAATAGGGTTTATATTATGCTGGGTTCGGGAAAAGCTTCCTATAAGGGCAAGCCCCTATACTTAATTACATCTTAGATAACTGAAATTACCTAAGAATATTCTTGATTAAAAATCAAGAAAAATTACCTTCAAGGAGTTCAAATGGTAAGAACATCTCAAAGATATTGGACTAAGAAGTGTGAAGGGGGATTGGTTTAAATTTGAAACATTTTGTTTTGGAGTCCAAAGGAGGAAACACTAGAGGATGTCACAGATTCAAAGGAGAACTTCGATGACTTCCTAAGCTATCCTATTATTTGGCTTTAATTTAGGATAAATCATTTAGATGTTTCATCCTGCAATTTTTATTTATTAGGATTTACATTTGTGTGAAGCAATCAACACAAATAACCTTGAAGATGTGAGGATTTAAGTTGTAACAAACGACTACCTTGGAGTCCTAAGACGAGGTAGGGCTTAGATTGTACAACAGGATTAAACAAATGCCTAAAAGATGTGTTTGAGGATTTATGTTGCACTAGGCGAACAACCTCGAGTCCCTATGGATGTTGTTTAAAGCTAAGGAAGGATGTGTTGTTGTAGATACTCTCGCTGTTGAAGATGGCNAGCAACCGTAGGTTACCTCCTCCGAGGGGTTCCCGATCTTCCAATAGAGACATATTAATTTATTTGAAGTTGCATTTTTGTGATGTTTGTGATTAAATTTTGAGTTGTCTTATATTTTTGAATGTTGTGAGGTATTTTTTTGTTTGAAATTTTATTTTTGATTTTGATTTTGGTTTTATTTTGTTTTTTTAACATGCAAGTGTTTTTTTTATGCAGTAAGTATGGTACAAATATAAAAGAAAAGCAGTAGAAAAGTACAAGAAAAACTGTAAAACACGGTAAACTGTAAAAGTGTACCTAGCGAGTCTTCTCGTTCCACCACCTTTGCTCTGAGAGTTTTAGCCTCAATCAGAGATTCTTCACACCTTCGTTAGGTCCCAAAGAGCTTAGGGATGAAGTCTCTGGCCCTGGTGTAAAGCCTATGTATGTTTTTGATCAAAGCCGATTTTGGGTGTTGGTTGAGAGCTATGGTAGAGGTTATTTCAGAGGGGGAATTGATGGGGGTTTGGTTTCTCACTGTTGTGAAGGTGTAGAGCCAATTAATTTGGGGTTTGGTGCTGTGTAAGTTGAGTTTGGATTTTGTCCTGGTTTCGGGCAAGGGTTTGAGCTCAAAATTGGCTTTCAATGGTGGAATTGAGAGGGGGAAATGGATTGGGATGTGCTATGGGTCCCTCAGGGAAGCTCTCAGGGGAGTTAGAAAGGCCTTGGTGAAAAAAATTTTTACCCCCTCCTCTATGGCTGTGAGGGGTGGATTTTATAGAAAATGGCTATAGGGATGCTTAGCTGGCCAATTGAGAGCTTANTGGCCAATGGGGAGCTTAGCTGGCCAATTGAGAGCTTAGCCCCACTGCTTAGGTGTCAAGCAGAGGGGTCCTCAGCTCAATTTGAGCTGAGGTGGCCTCTTGGCATGAATTTGGGTCTTAACCATGTGGGGGTT
>JXCR01061923.1:220518-274153 GCA_002079205.1 Phalaenopsis hybrid cultivar | reverse complement strand
CATGAAGGATAAAAGTTATTTTGAAGTTGATTTGATGGTTAATTTGAATGGATTTTGATGGATTTGGGTTTAGACCTAAATTAAGCCTTTAAGGGTTACATTTGGGTCTAACTTGAGCTAGCTTTGGGCTAAGCTCAAATTAATTGTTGTGTTTGGTCACAAATGACCTTATAAAGGATTTTCAACAAAAAATGGATGCCAATTTGAAGTTTTGGGCATTCAATTGTTGAAATTTGAGGTATTAGCCAATATTGAGGCTAATTTGGGGATTTTGTCAAAAATGGTCAAATTGACCAAATTGGACCATGGTGTAGTTGGACAAAATGAAATTGGGAATATTTTGGATTTATTGCGATTTTTTTGGAATTTTTGGAATTTTTTGATTTTTGGGTCATGGAGGGGTATTTGGTAATTTGGCCATTTTTAGATATTGGGAATTTTTGGAATTTTTAGCTTTTTGGGTCATGAGGGGCATTTTGGTAATTTGGCCATTTTGTCAATTTTGGCAAATTTGGATGTATTCAA
The DNA here is from genome assembly GCA_002079205.1 of Phalaenopsis hybrid cultivar. Lineage (NCBI taxonomy): Eukaryota > Viridiplantae > Streptophyta > Magnoliopsida > Asparagales > Orchidaceae > Phalaenopsis > Phalaenopsis hybrid cultivar. The sequence goes on along the minus strand of JXCR01061923.1, from coordinate 273,628 downwards.
GGTGTTTGAAATGTGTTTTGATCAATTTTCGGTATTTTGGCAAAATTTGGGAATTTTGGCCAAATTTGGGTCCCATGGGCCATTAAGTAATTTGGAGGTGCCTAGGGGCAAAAGACCAAGTTAGGCATTTCACATAGAATTGGATAGATATCCATTCTAAATGAACCATGGATCAATGAAATCCTCATTTTGGATCCTTATGGATTGGTTTTATCTAAAGTATTGTGAGGATATTGTGTACCCTAACTCCAAACCAATACATAGGGTCAATCCTAAGGCCAAGTAATCCTATATGAACTCCTCTTGAATCCTTTCACAATGATCTTACCTGCTAAATGCTAGAAGTTAAGAATCAATATGTGGAATTTCAGTTGATTAAAGAGAACGGATTTTGAGTTTCTAATGCTAGAGGTTAGGACCAATATGTGGACCTTCAAGTTGAGTAAAGAGAAGAGTTTTGAGTTTCTAATGGTGAGGACCAATATGTGGAACTTCAAATTGAGTAAAGAGAAGAATTTTTGAGTTTCTAGTGGTGATGCATTTTCTAGTTTTCTAAGACTAGTCAGTAGGAAAGTCCTATGGCTAGACCTAGGCTACGAATTTCTAATGGTGGGGTACCTCTTCTAGTTTTCTAAGACTAGTCAATAGGAAAGTCCTATAGACCTACTAAATGCTAGAGGTTAAGATCAATATGTGGAATTTCAAGTTGAATAAAAAGAAGAGTTTTGAATTGATCTTACCTTCTAAACATTAGAGGTTAGGACCAATATATGGAATCTCAAGTTGAGCAAAGAGAAGAATTTTGAATTTCTAATTGCGCATTTCTCTAGTTTTCTAAGACTAGTCAATAGGAAAGTCCTATGGCTAGACCTAGGCTACTAAAGAAAGGAACTCTAACTTGAGTAAATAGAAGAGTTTTGATTTTTTAATTGTGGGGGTACTTTTTGTAAGTTTTTGAGATAGTCAATAGGGAAATCCTATGGCTAGACCTAGGCTACTAAAGAAGTTTTCTAGACCTCAACCAAAAGTGAGGTCAACATTGAAGAAGATTTGTGAAATTTTGTGAGGTTTTGTGTAGAACGTGAAACTCTGCGAGGATGTTAAGAGAATTAGTGCAGACAAAGATAGTTGTGCTACGCGAGGAAAGAGTAAGAGACTTCAAAATTGAGAGAATCAACTCAACAAATTTATTTTCTTTTCTTGTTGTTTTTATCATGTTTAATTTTCAAAATATGTTTTCAAAAATTTAATTTTAGTTGGTTGATTTTCAAAAGAGATTTGTTTTGTTGTTTGTTTATTGGTTATTTTATTTTTATTTTTTTTATTATTGTCAAATTTTGTTGTTTCGTTCTTTGTTCATTGTAATTTTAAAGCAACATATGGTTCGTGGCTTTTATCCATCGTACAATTGGGGTAATTGAGCAAATATATAAAGTTCTGAAAGAAACTTCATTAATCTGCTCCAATAAATGTTACAGATCAAGTGTAGGCTAACGCCTAAAAAAGTATAATATGCTAACTATATCAAAGTACATCCAAAATATCTCGCGCCAAGTACATATCATAGGTTGAGTATCTCTGATATATATCATAATTGTTGTAATGTAGTAAAGTGGAAAAGAATCCTTTGACTATTTGTTCCTGTTGTGACGAGCTCCTGATCGAGGAGACCTTCTAAGCCATGCTCTAGGACAGAGTTCCCTTTGCATGTACTTAGAGATACAACCCTCTCATAGCTCGTATGGTAGCAGCTCCTCCAGTTCTAGATCTGGCTGAAATCCATTTGCTATTTTGCTGTCATCCATCCATCGAAAGGTCACAGACACCCTACGGTGTTGTACTTCTGAAATACAGTGCTTGGCAATGTATGCTCCATTCCCTTTAAGGAATAGCACCAAACCAACAGGTAGTGGAATTTGAACAGCTCCTCTGAATTCACTAGGCCAATGATGTCAATTTCTTTCCCCAATAAGATGTTTCTTTACTCATGAATGAGACCGAGAAGAAAGGTCTCACAAATTCATGGTGGTCTATATGTGGAAGAATGCAATCACTCTCATCGTAGATGTTTATAATGCAACTGTTAGGAATGTCGTTAGTGGGCAGTATACTCCACCTGACCATTCTTTTAATCTTCCACTTTATCATTGGCGGTAGTGGATCCACCTGATCATGTCTGAGAATCCCAGGCAGATTCCCTTTTCTATCATTTGTAAATTTGTAGCAGCAACCACACTGGATAATAATTCTCCCTTATCCTCGCATCCATTTTCTCGGCTCAGAATAGGTCCTTTCCATAAGCAAGCCTGCTTGACCTCTATCCCTTAGGTCAAAAATATTATCAAGAATATTTTGTTCATCACTATCTGAGAAAACCCTGGTGTATAATTTCAATCCTTCTAGTATGTTGATGAACCTCCCTTGTACCTCTTTGTAGAATTTAAATTTTCTTTTGTTCACTTTTCTTACTCTGTAATATTCTATTGTGCTTATGATTGGTGGATGTTAAGGAAGTTCCCTTATTTTAATAGCGACAGGAACCCAAGCTGGTGTTAAATCTGGCTCTAACGGAATGTATGATTTTGCGTCTAACGGGATGTATGTCCCTGTACCCCTCGGAACATATGGCTTTGCATCCATTGGGACATATGACTCTGCCTCTATCAGGTAATCAGTAGTCTGAGATCCATCATTTATAGAGGCGTACTCCACTAAGGTACTGTAGTGCTGTAGGTGCAAGAAATTGCAGTCCGGGCATTCCACAAATGCCCTCGTAGTCGACGCTCATGCAGGTATTTCAGCATTGCAAGTAAAGCAACCCATGCACAGAACATCTAAAGCTAGTGGTATTTCTGGCTCTGGAATAAACTTGGTGTCGGCGCTAGTTTTGGTTGGAGGTGAATTGCCCGTAAGAAGATGTCGGTCGTCGGAATCAAAATCCTGTCGCCCGCTTTGGAAGGACGTTGAAGTGTGAAATCAAACTGACCCCATATTTTTCATAGTTTAAAATGAAAGAGCGTTGTACCTCAAATCCTGTATATATCCCGAAAGACAAACACAAGACTTGAGGATGAGGCTCGATCAAATAAACTAAGGAAAAATAAACTAAGGAAAGTATGACATCCATGTGGTCTGCGAAACCTTTCTATTTGCCGACAAGTTCCCCTATTTAATATAAATGATTAAATAGGGTTTATATTAAGTTGGGTTCGGACATGCTTCCTATAAGGGCAAGGCCCTATAGTTAATTACATCTTAAATGACCAAAGTCACCTAAGAAGTCTCTCAATAAAAATCAAGAAATATTATCTTCAAGGAGTTTCAAAGGATAAGACTTTTCAATGAGATCAGACGAAGTGGTGTGAAAGGAGATTGGTTCAAATTTGGAACATTTTATTGTAGAATCCAAATGAAGAAGAACTAGGGATGTCATGGATCCAGAGACGAACCTCGGTGACTTTCAAGCTATTCTAATGTTTGGCTTCAGTTTTCAGGAGAAATATTTAGGTGCTTCGTCCTGCCAATTTTATTAGTTAGGGCTTACATTCATGTGAAACAATCACACAAATAGCTTGAAAGATATGAGGATTTAGGTCGTGACGAACGACAACCTCGGAATCCTAAGACGAGTTAGGGCTTATATTGTACAACAGAGCTATACAAAGGCCTAAAGATGTTTTATTAGTTAGGGATTACATTTGTGTGAAATGATCACACAAATAGCCTGGAAGATGTGAGAGAGGTCGTGACAAACGACAACCTCGGAATCCTAAGACGAGTTAGGGCTTATATTGTATAACAGGGTCGTGACAAACGACAACCTTGGAATCCTAAGACGAGTTAGGGCTTATATTGTATAGCAGGACTATGTAAAGGCCTAAAGATGAGGTGTGGATTTATGTTGCATAAGCAAGCAACCTCGAAGTCCTATGACTTTGTTGTTTAAGTTCAAGGAAGGAAAAGTGGTTTAGCTGGGGAAGACAGGTTTTGCTGTTGAAGATGGTCATGCTAGCTCCAAGCTCCTTGCCGCGACGAGTTTGAGTTTTCTAGTGTGTCAGGTTATAATGTCAAATCAAGTGATTTTATGGTTGAAGTTCTTTAAAGTTTTTGAGGCCATATTAAAGTTGATTAGAGCGACACCGGTTAGGATCCTACGATTCTCTCGTTCCGACACCAGTATTTCATATTGGATTCACTTAGTCCAAATGAACTTACTAAACCCAACTTAATGAGCTCCATAATTTCATTTAAACCGTGGGAAACCTCGTTAGAAACCGTAGGTTACTTCCTTCGAGGGATTCTCGATCATCTGATAGAGATGTCTTAATTTAGTTGCAATTGTAGTTTTGTGTGATATTTGTGATTAAATTTTGAGTTGTTTTGAATTTTGAATGTTGTGGGGGTGAATATTATCTCGGTTGATTTTAATTTTAGTTTTGGTTTTGGTTTTGGTTTTTTGGCTATCCTAATAGTTTTAGTTTTCCATGCAAATTTATATAAGCACAAAAGTATAGCATAAAAGTACAAGAAAGACAACGCTGCAAATTGTAAAAGCGTACCTGGCGAGTCTTCTCGTTCCACCACCTGAAACTTAGAAATTCATGTCAAGGGAGTTTATGGAAAGCAGGAAAAGTAAAGTTCTGGTGGTTTTCCAAACTTTATGTTGTATTTTGGTGAGTCATTAAAAGTTTAATTAAGGATGATTTCATTGAGCAAAGTATATTAAGTTTAATAGAGTTCTGAGGTATCCTACAAGTTAGGAGGAGGAAGCAGGTCCATGCCTGCCTCTCTCTAACTGGTGAAAAGCCTCGAGTCCATTTAAAGTTATTATGTTGCTTAATGTTTCATCTTGTGAATACTTCTGATGCTCACTGAACATTGATGTCTTAATTATCTCTAAGAAAGAGCAAGTTGGTGTAACCTGAACACTTCGCCAATTTTTTTTAATTAGGCTTACTGGTGTTTCAAGAATGTTTGATTATGTTATGTTTATTTTTCTAGTCCTCAATTAGTCAATTTTGATTTGGCCTAAATCACCACTAAGCCCTTAAGACCTAGGTGAGTGTCTTAATTAGTTTTGAAAAAAACTATGCTTTAAGTGGTCTTGATTCATGATTTGAATTTTATTTGAAAATCAAAATAAGGGTATTAAATTGATTAATTATTGACTTCAAAATTCATACCCCGAGGTGAGTGTCTTACTTAATTTTGAAAAGAGTTAAGCTTTAAGTGGTCATGATTCATGATTTGAATTTTATTTGAAAATCAAGATAGGGGTATTAAATTTATTAATTATTGACTTCAAAAGTCATATTTATTTGAAAATCAAGATAGGGGTATTAAATTGATTAATTATTGACTTCAAAAGTTATACCTTTATTTGAAAATCAAAATAGGGGTATTAAATTGATTAATTATTGACTTCAGAAGTCATACCCCTATCTAGGTGAGTGTCTTAATTAGTTTTGAAAATGGTTAAGCTTTAAGTGATCATGATTCATGACTTGGATTTTTTGAAAATCAAAATAGGGGTATTAAATTGATTAATTATTAACTTCAAAAGTCATACCCCTAAGTGAAAATCAAAATAGGGGTATTAAATTGATTAATTATTGGCTTCAAAAGTCATACCCCTAAGTCGAAAATCAAGATAGGGGTATTAAATTGATTAATTATTGACTTCAAAAGTTATACCCCTAAGTCGAAAATCAAAATAAGGGGTATTAAATTGATTAATTATTGACTTCAAAAGATACCCCTAAGTCCTAATCAAGATAGGGGTATTAAATTGATTAATTATTGACTTCAAAATTCATACCCCTAAGTCCACGATCATTTAATTTCAATAAACTTACAAATTTTTAAAGATTTAGAAATTTATTAACTTATCTTTTTAATGGGGAAAGTGAGATTGGTTTCTACCAATTAACCCCTTATGTTTCAAGCATCAAATAAATTGATTAAGATCAGAGGTTACCCATTTCCCTCCTTGACTTAAGCCTAAATGTTAATTAAGGCTAAATTTCCAAAATTACACATTTACCCATGAGGCTCTAACACTTCATAATTTGTTAAATTCAATTCAAATGACTTTAAAATTTTTATCCTACCCCAATCATAGGTCAATTAAGACATCAGAGGAGAAAATTTGATTTTTCAAAATTTAATTTATTTTATATAATTATTTTCATGCAAAAATAGGATTCCTCAAAGAAAATTTCTAACTTGACCAAGGTAAATATTAATCCTTTGAAATTTTTACTAGAGGTAGGCCTAGACTATAGAAGCCTTTGGACCAAATTTCATGATTTTTTGAATTCTTTGTGATTTATCAGAATTATTTTAAGTTCTGGGTTATTTAATAAAAATTAAATATTTTAAATGATGAAAATTAAGTTTTGTACTTTTGAAAAATCTCTTTGAGGTAGAGCACTCAGAGAAGAAAATTTCATATTTTAATGATTTTTCTTTGATTTATTGGAATTATTTTAGTGAAAAACTCATTTTTAGCCTTTAAAAATTATTTTTTAATCTTTAAAATTCAATATCTTTATTTAGAAAATCATGAAAAATATTCAAATTGTTTCTAAGGGATTAGGAAGCAATTTAGAACATTTCCATGGATTTTTTTATTCTTGTGTTTTTTATCAATTTTTAATTATTTCAAATATTTAAAATACGTTAAAAATCAAATTTTTATTCTAAATATTATTTAATTTTTATAAAATATCCCTGATCACAGAGAAATTAAGACACTTCATTTCATAATTTTTTGAGACATATTTTGATTTTTTAAAAATCATTTAAATGTCAAAAGTGATATTTATCTTTAAAAATCAACTTAAGTTATCATATAAACTCCAAATATTTTGAACTTTTTATAATAAGTAGTATGGATCACAAACCACGGTGGAGATAAAAAATCAAGTCATTTAAATGTTTATATTTTTCAAAATTAATTATTTTGGTGATTTAATGTTTGTGAAATGTAAGTGTATTTTAAATGACTTGACCCATGAAATTATTTCCAAAAACTTCAATAGTCATAGTGGACCTTCCAAAATTTTTTCAGAATTTTCTAATCAATATACTAATTTCCATGATTATTTTAAAGAAATAATGTGCAAGATCTTGAAAAATATGGAACTCTATATAGGAACCTCCTCTAACTTTGAAAAAATGAGAGGATGTTTCCCTTAATAGAGGCTACAACATGCCAAAATTTCAAGCCAAGGTGATGTATAAATATGCATGGAGAATTAAATGTTCCCATACAGTGTTTAATTTATTAACATATTTTATGCATTAAATGGACTTGAAATTTATTTCACATTATTCTCCTCTATTCACTTAGTAAGAGGGTTTTTTTTTTTTTTTTGTGATTTTTTTACACAAAGTTATGGATTTTCTAAGTTAGGGGTATTTAAATAAATAGAAAAAGCCCTATTTTTCTATTTAAACCGCGCGTGCCACCTCAACCTACGACGGCTCCGAAGGCATGCGTGGCGCGCTCTGGTTGGACGTCGCCGTCCACATATCTGCTGACTCGGCCTGCTGTTTATGTCCCAAAGCATTGTCTGACTCGATCTCCTCCGTCCATTTGATACACGTTTGATCAAACGGCTCCCCATCACCGTCCCCGATAGAAAGATCTAAGTCTAGACTCAACCAAATCACCTTGGGTTTGGTCTTATGGACTCGTCTAAGTGAGACGAACACATCCATACAGTAATCATGCATCTAAATTAAGCCTAATTAAATGGAGAATCGAAATAGGCTCAGGATGAGGTGAGGTTTTATACCTTTACTCTGAGAAGTGAAGCTTCGATCAGAGGGTCTTGGCACATTTTCTATGATCCAAAGAGGCTAGAGATTGAGTCCCTAGTCTTGGTATAAGGCCTAGGTGTAGATTCGACCAAGCTCGAATTCGGGTGTTGATCTAGAGCTATGGTAGAGGCTCTGTGGAAGGAGTATTTTATTGGGCTTTGGCTTCTTTCACTATTGTGAAGGTGTGGGTAGAGTTAATTTGAGTTTGGGTGGACTGTTGATGTGTATTGGGTTCTGTCCTAGTTTCCGGCAAGGTTCCAAGCTCAAAATTGAGTTCCGACAAGGGGAATGGGTGAGGAAAAATGGTTGGGATGCACTGAGGGGATCTTAGGGAAGCTCTGGGTGAAGTTTGATGGGAATTGGTGAGGGAAAATGGTTGGAATGCACTGAGAGGATCTTAGGGAAGCTCTGTGTGAAGTTTGGAGAAGCCTCACTAAGGAAATTTCAACACTTCTTCCATGGCCGTGGAAGTGAGTTTTTATAAAAATAGTCATGGGGGTGGCTCTCAAGGCATAAGCTTGCGTGCATTGTGGTGCTTAGGTGGAGGGCAGAGGAGCTCCATCAATTGGTTTGGCTGAGCAGGCCTCTAGATTTGATTTGGGTGAAGCTCCATGGGGGTGGCTCTCGGTTTTGAGCTTTTCCGGCCACTAGGCTGGTCGGCCGACCGAGGGGTGGCTAGGAGCTCAGGGAACCCAGGAGAATATGTCACAGCAATTTAGTGCAATAATACCTAATTTTGATAAGGATATCTTAAGCACATGCATTTTTTGAAAATATTATCCCTTGATTTGCGAGACCTTTGCTCCATGGCTTGATTTAGGTGGTTTCATGGTGTTTGGACTTGTCACTAAGTCCGACAAATGGCTGTGATGGAGTTAATTTTGTGACTTTAGGGTGGTTAGGTCACATTTAGTGCATGGGTCCAAGTGAGTACCCACGCCCAAGTCTTGGGTTTGGGCTAGGTTAACCATGCCAATTGGTCCAAATAAATGTTGCATTTGGTGTACTGGGTTTGGGCTAGGTTAGCCATGTCAATTGGCTCAATTGATTGTTGAATTTGGTGTAGATTGGGTTTGGGCTAGGTTAGCCATGTCAGTTGGCTTAATTGATTGTTGCATTTGGTGTAGATGATCATAAGGAACAACTTTGGTGAAGAATGGAAGTGGTTTTGAGTTCAATTGAAGGGTCAATTTGAGAGAATTTTGATTTTAATCAATTTGGTCATGTTGGGCTAGGATTGGGTCTAGCTTGGGTTAACCTTGGGCTAAGTCCAAATTGATTGTTGTAAATAGTCAATATGGACCTCATGAACAATTTTCAACATGAATGGGGGTTAAGGCAATCAATAGGGTGAAATTTGGGGACAGCCAATTTGGGGCTAAATTTGGGAATTTTTGATTTAGGCCAAAATCAAATGGATATGAGGCTTCGCCAAGGCCAATTTATGGTTTATTTTGATTTTTAGGAATATTATAAAGAGTTTTCAACGTTAATTGGGGCCAATTGACTAGGCTATGGGTTCAATTTGGTGAGATTAGGTCATATGATCAAAATTGAGGTTTTGACCCAAATCAAAATTGGGCTCAAATCATGGACCAATTGAGCTTGGATTTGGTTTATTTTGGTCATATAAAAAGTTAATTTGAGTTTAGGATTGGAATTGGGGTCAATTAAGATCAAATTGATGGACATTTAAGTTGGATTTCGGGAAATTTGGGTCTTTAAAGGAAAATTTGGGGATTTTGGTTAAAGATGGTAAAATTGGCCAAATTGGGTCATGTGGTAGTTGAGAGAAATGAAATTGGGAATATTTGGGATTTTTTGGGATTTTTTGGAAATTTTTGAAATTTTTCAGGATTTTGGATTATGGAGGTGTATTTTGGTAATTTGGGGCTATTTTAGGGGTAAAAGGCCAAGATGGGTATTTTAGCAAAGTTGAGGTACCAACCATCATTGACAAGCCATTGACCAATGGAAACCCCATTTTGGGTCTTCTACATAGTGGTGTGGCGTGTAAGGGGGGCGAGAGAGAGAGAGAGAGAGAGAGAGAGAGAGAGAGAGAGAGAGAGTGAAGGGCTTGGAAATTTTCTTCAAGGATTGTAAGAGGAGAGAGAAGGTGAGAGATTTCTTCTTAATTACACTTCTAATATAGAATTGAGAGTGCTTGTAAAGAGGGAAAGACATAAAGAGAACTATAAGGATTTGCTTTGGAAGGTGATACACCAAAATAATATGTTATTTTTAGAAAATGTTATGTTTATTTTTGGTGAAGGTGCACTTTAAAGAAGAACATTTTCATATTTTTATCGCAAGTATATCAATTTTTGGCGTTTGGAGAGAAAGTAGTAAAAAGAACGAAATTTGGAGCCAAAAGAACGAATTTTGTGAATGTTGGCACCAGATGCACCTGATTTGCGCAAGACGCACCATTTTAGAGAGAGCTAGCACCAGATGCCCCAAAGATGACATTTTTATGGATTAAGGTGGTTCGGGACAAATTTTGCTCTAATTTTCAAAAGGAAATTTATTATAAACACCCCTTAGAGTGGATTAATGCATCTAGACACTTTGTAATGTTCTTTTATGAAGGGATGTCTCTTGGATCAATTGACATGTCTTTTAAATCCAAAAGAGTTGACTTTTGGATAGAATTTTGTAGGGAATTTTAATTTTTTTTGTAGGGTGTCAGACTTTAATAAAGGTAAGGAAGTCTAGAGATAAAGAGATGGACTGTGTGTCGTGTAAAGGGGGCGAAAGAGAAAGAGCGAGTGAGAGAAAGTCAATGACTTCAGAATTTTCTTCAAGGATTGTAAGAGCAGAGGGAAGGTGAGAAATTTCTTCCTCATTACACTTCTAAGAGAGAATTAAGGGTGTTTGTGAGGAGAGAAGGGCTTGAAGAGAACTTCTAGAGATTTTGTTGGGAAGGATTGTCAGATAAGTTATGTCTTTTATTTCTTTTATTTTGTAAAATTGATTTTATTAATGAAATCCGTGTTTTGTCGTATCCTACTCATGAATTCTGATGAGTCTTCTTTATCCTTCTCCCTACTTTGACATATGGTTTTGTGAAAAATTGATTTTATTTTGTATGATTTTAAATATCAATAATTTGTAACGATTTAAACTCTGATCTTCATTTACTTTTCAAACTGGCCAATTGAATTATTAAAATGTGTTGACAAATATATGTTCTGAAAAGGCTATGATTTTTACAACATAGTGAAAATCAGATTTAATTTCATGGGAGAGGATGTCATCCATGGTGTTGAGTGAAAATAAATAGGAAAATATACTTTGTTGGATGTAGAATTGAAAATTTTAAGGTGACAGAATAAAATACCCAATTTGGCCTATTTGATTGAAAACTAATGCTAAATTGTTAGCCTTCAGGTTACGGAGTGGTGGGAGCTCTAGAGTGGCAGCCAGTATCATTCCAACCTAACCACTGAATTAGGGATGAAACTCTTGATTAGTCAATGTTATTTATGCACTTGGAAGAGAGTAAATTGGATTAGTCAACGTTCTTTATGCACTTGAAAGAGGGTAAGGAATGTGATTGCTTCTATTTGACACAAAAAAAAATTTATATGTATTTTCAAATGATTTTAATTTCTTCACAATCCATAAACTCATTGTAAAGTGGAAGGATGTTTTATTAAATTTGAACTCTTCGTCACAAAAACCTTGTTTAGTTTTAGTAATTTTACTTTTGAGAGTTTAGCAATTAGTTTGATTAACTTTGTCATTTTACTGCATTTTCTTTAGCATTCACTCTATTACTTTATTTTTCAGTTTTAGCACTTCACTTTTGTAGTTTAAAAATGTAGTTTAGATTATAATCTTAAGAATTTACTAATAGGCATTTCCAACTTCCTTGTAGGATCGATATTTATGGCTTCATTAGAGCTCCTTTTACTTGAGTGATACACATACTTGCGTTATTTTTAGGGGACTTGGTGGTTTAAATATTTAAAAAAAAATAAAATTATTTTAATAATTTTTTTTTGTTCGGATTAATTTGCACATTTAATATTATTTATGTCATGTGTATTTTGTAATATTGAAAAATATTTGTAAAATCAACACACTAAATTCACCCCACATCAATTTTTTGGTGTCCTTGTGAGGGAAGTAACCGAAAGTAATAGCAAGTTATTTTTTAATTTGAATTTTTTTTATTTTAAAACCTTTCAAAAAAATGTTTGTAGTTTAGTTTGAATATTTTCATATTTTAGTTTGTTTATTTATTTTAATTACATTTTTGTTTGTTTATGCATAGTGTAAGATCTAAAGATTTAGTGCCATATGATTTTGAGTTAGAAAGAGCTATTAGAAAAATTTGAAAACAAAAAAAGAGATGGATCATATTAGCAAAATTGCTTGTAATTTGAATAATGCTGGAAATGAAAATGAACATCATCAGAAACCTTTGAGAGATTATGCTAATTTTACAGCAAATGAAATTAATTTGAGTATACAAAACCCTGCTATAGCTGCTAATTCATTTGAGCTTGAACCTGATATTATCTAAATAGTAAAAAATAATCAGTTTGGGGGAACACCAACTGAAAATCCTAATTTGCACCTTGCTAATTTTCTAGAATTGTGTGCTACTTTTAAATATGATGGAGTGTCGAATGATGTCATCAGACTTAGACTTTTCTCTTTTTCAATAAGGAGATAAAGCTAAGATGTGATTAAACTCCTTAGCACTTGGATCTATCAAAACTTTGGGAGACTTATCACAAAAATTTTTATCTAAATATTTCTCAACTTTAAAAACTACTAAGCTTAGAAACGATATTACATCTTTTTGTCAGTTTGAACGAGAATAAATTTATGAAGCTTGGAAAAGATTTAAAGATCTCCTTAGAAACTATTCACACCATGCGTTTCCAGATTGGTTAATAATTCAAACTTTTTATAATGGATCGCCTGGATCTCTTGGATCGATAACTGACGCTGCTACTGGTGGATCATTAATTTCAAAACCATTCGATAAAACATATTCATTAATTGAAGAGGTTTTCACTAATAATTTTCAATGGCCCTTTGAAAGAGTAAATCCAAAACGAGTAGCTAGTATTCATTATTCTGATGCAATATCTATTTAGCTGCCCAAATAGCTGTTATATCAAAGAAGATAGATCAATATAGAGTGAATTATTCTAAGACATCACCTGTTCTTGAGGAAAACACATTATGAAAAATGATAGAATCTTAATCTTTTTATGAGACCTTAAATTCAGTAAATAATTGTTCTATTAATCCTTATGCCAATTATTACAATCCTGGTTAGAAGAATCATCCAACTTTTAGTTAGAGTAACAATAACTCTAATGCTGCAAATCTGCAATGGGGAAACAACACAACGAACACATTGGGATACTCTAATAGTCAAGGAAATCGAACTTATAAACCTTATTACCCTCCAAGTTTAATAATTTGCAGAGTATGGAGAAAAAATTTTCAATGAATGACTTGATATTACAAATGGGAATTTAATTACAAAGTCAAGGAGTTGTAATTAAAAACATGGAAAATCAATTAAAATGTATTTCTAATGCACTTAGTAATAGACATCTAGGAAAGTTGCCTTGTAATTTTGAAGTAAATCCCAAAGATCAGAGCAAAAAGCAAATTAAGGCTATTCAATTGAGAAGTGGTAAAGAATTGGAAAATAGAGTTCAAGAAGAAGTGGAAGTTGAAGTTGAAAAAGATGAGCTGGAAAAAAAAAATTTAGTGAAAAATATCAGTTTGGGTCAGAATGTCCTATTAAACCAATGAAAATCTCTGTAGCAAGACACCACCTCCATTTTCTCAAAGATTGAAAGAAAAAAAATTGGATAACCAATTTTAAAAAATTTTAGACATATTGAGGAAATTAATGATAAACATTCCATTTATTGAAGCGTTGGAACAAATTCCAAGTTATGTGAAGTTTATGAAGGATATACTTAATAGGAAAATGAAGTTTGTAGATAATGAGACTGTTTCACTCAGTGAAGACTGTAGCACTATAATTCAGAAGAAGCTTCTTGAAAAACTTAAAGTTCCAGGAAGTTTTAATATTCTTTGTGCTATTGGCATAAGATTTTTTGGAAAACTTTTATGTGATTTAGGAGCTAGTATTAATATGATGCCTTTATCAATTTTTAGAAGGTTGGATTTAGGAGATGTTTCATTTACAACTGTAACTCTTCAGTTAGCTGAGCGTTTGATTACCTATCCTTAAGGAGTTATAAAAGATGTTTTGGTAAAAGTTGATAAAATTTATCTTTCTAGTGGATTTTTTTGTATTAGATATGGAGGAAGATAAAGAAATTCTTATCATTTTAGGAAGACAATTCATTGTCACAAGAATAGCTTTGATAGATGTGTAGAAAGGAGAACTAACCATGAGAGTTAGTAATCAAGAGGTTACATTTAATATTACAAAATCAATGAGATACCCTGTAAAAGAGCAAGAGATTGATTGCTTCAGAATGGATGTTAATGAATATTTAAGCCATGAATATTTCAAGAAGATATTCAAAAAAGAATTTAAAATAGAATATTTGGATTATCAAAATGAGGATAAAATTTAAAATGAATCTATGGAAATGAGTAAAGAGTATTTGGATAATGGTCAGGAAAAAATTGAATTGTTAGACCCCACATAAAGTAATAAGAATTTTATTTCATCTATTGAGAAACCACCTGAACTAGAATTGAAAACACTCCCTACACTTACATTACCCGTTATAGTATCCTCAAAATTAATTGATACATAAGAAAAATAATTTTTAGATACATTGAGAAGATATAAAAAAGCCTTTCGTTAGACATTAGCTGATATAAAAGGAATTAGTGCTTCAATTTGTATGCATAGAATTTTATTGGAAGGTCAACATGAATGAAGAGCTGATCCTCAAAGGAGATTGAATCCTATGATGAAAGAAGTTATTAAGAAAGAGATTTTAAAATGATTAGATACTGGATAATATATGATATTTCAGATAGTGTTTGGGTTTGTCCAATTCACTATGTTCCAAAGAAAGGAGGTGTGACTGTAGTGATAAATGAGAATAATGAATTTATACCAACAAGACAAGTCATTGGATGGTGGATCTACATAGATTATAGAAAATTAAATTCTGCCACCATAAAGGATCAATTTCCTTGACCTTTTTTGGACCAAATGTTGGATAGATTGGCTGGTCACAGATATTTATGTTTCCAAGATGGATTTATCCGTTATCATCAAATACCTACTACTCCTAAGGATAAGGAGAAAAAAAACATTTATTAGTCCTTATGGAACTTTAATTTTTGACAAATGCCCTTTAGATTATTTTGCACTTACAACATTTCAAAAATGTATGATGTCAATTTTTAGTGATTTAATTGAAAAAGGGATTGAAGTCTTTATGGATAATTTTTCTGTATTTGGAACTTCATTTGAAATATGTCTGAATCATTTAGAGAAAGTTCTGAATGATGTGAAAAAACTAATCTCATGTTAAACTGGGAAAAATGCCAACTAATGGTTGTAGGAAGAATTTTGCTTGGGCTTAAAATTTCAGAAAATGGCATGGAAGTAGATCTTGCAAAAATTCAGGTTAAATCAGACCTACCTCCACTTACTACTATAAATGGAGTTAGGAGCTTTTTAGGGTATGCTGGGTTTAACAAGCAATATATTAAAGATTTTTCAAAAATTACAAAGTCTTTATGCCAACTTTTGGAAAGTGATACAAAATATGACCTTAACAAAGATTGCCTAAAAGCCTTTGAAACTTTAAAGGAATAGTTGATCACTACTCCTATAATTATTTCAACTGATTAGGATAAACATTTTGAATTAAGGTGTGATGTTAGTGATTATGTCATTGGAGCTGTATTAGGGCAAAGATCTGATTAGATTTTTAAAGCCATATACTATGTTAGTAAGACTCTTGATGTTGCTCAAATTAACTATACCACTAGTGAGAGAGAGTTACTAGTCATTGTTTATTCTATTGATAAGTTTAAGTCATATCTGATTGGAGCTGAATGTGTTGTGTATACTGACCATTCGGTTATTAAATATTTAATGCAAAAGAAGGATGCAAAAAAGATTAATTAGATAGGTATTTCTGATGCAAGAGTTTTATTTTGTAGTAATCGATATGAAAATGGACTGATAATAAAATTTCTAATCATCTATCTGGGCTAGAACGGGAAGATATTCTTGATTTGGAAAAAGAAATTAATGAAACGTTTCCTGATGAACAACTTTATGTTGTAAAAGGATGGAAAATGCTGTGCTATGTTGATATTGTAAATTATATTATTGGTGGTATTTTAACATATGGATCAACAAAGCAACATTAAAAGAAATACATTCATAATGAAAAGTTTTATTTACCATATTTGTATAAATAATGCAAAGATTTAGTATTGAGACGATGTGTGTCTTACAAAGAAATTCAAAAAATTATTAAAAAATGTCATGATTATGAATTTGGAGGTCATTTTGGAAATGAAAGAACTATTCACAAAATTTTACAATCTAGATTTTATTGACCTAATCTATTTAGAGATGTTAATATATATATATATATATATATATATATATATATATATATATATATANTATATATATATATATATATATATATATATATATATATATATAAACATGTGGTCAATGTCAGATAGTAGGTAATATTTAAAAAAGAAATGAAATGTCTTTAAATTTTAATTTGGAAATTGAAATTTTTTATGCATGGGGATTGGATCTTATTGGACCATATATACCTTCATTTGGAAATGTTTATATATTGATTGCAGTGGATTATGTTTCAAAATGGATAGATTAAAAATATTTTCACAAGATATGAAATGCTAAGAGTAGTCATTACCGATGGAGGAACTCATTTTAGAAATGCAACATCTACAAGTTTGGTGGAAAAATATAATATAATGCATAAAATTGTAACTGCTTATCATATCCGGACTAGTAGTTTGACGAAGTATCTAATCGTGAAATTAAAAGAATTTTGGAAAAAAAGTGTGAATCCTAATAAAATGGATGTCTGGTAGATTAGGTATAACATTATGGGCATACATGACAGCTTTTTATGACACCTATAGGAATGTCCCAGTATAGATTAATTTTTGGAAAAACCTGTCACTTACCAATATAATTGGAGCATAAAGCTTATTGGGCTATTAAGGAATTGAATTTCAATTTGAAAGATGTTGGTAAGAAAATATTACTGTAATTGAATGAGCTTGAAGAAAAATCTTGCGATAATGCTTGGAAATATAAGGAAAGAATGAAAGAATGACATGATCGGAAGATATTAAAAAAAATAATTTGAGCCTGGATAGGAAGTTTTATTATACAATACACGATTGAAATTATATCCTGAAAAACTAAAGTCTAGGTGGAAAGGGCCATTTAGAATTGTCAAAGTCTGTCCCTATGGAGTTATTAATATTGAAGATCCCAAGACTGGAAGGATACTTAAAGTGAATGGGCACAGATTGAAATCATATTTTGATGATTAAAGACTAGTGTTTAAAGAGAATGTAATCTTGGGTTACCAATAATAAAGATTGGGATTGTCGGGATAACAACATTAAGCCATGCGCTTTGTAACCTATAGTTATTGAAGTTTATTCTATTTTTCTATTTTACTTATATTAATATTCTTATGCTTCCATTAATTTCATGTATTTAAAATTTGATAATGATAAAATATTTAAGAGCATCTTTATTTACATAATTGCTTAAAAAAAATTGAGGATTTATTGGATAGAAATTGAAATCACCAAAATTTTTGGAATTGAAGCATGAGGCACCATATTTCAGAGAGCTGACACATGATGCACCAGAATCAGCGCATGAAGCATCGCGGTGATGAAAAGGACTTAAAACATTTCAAATAGCAATTTTTAGCAATTTTTGGTAGGTTATTCTCTTAAAACTTCCAAAACCTAATTCCAAAGTCAATTTTAAAGAGGATAATGAGGGAAGAGTCACTAGTTTTCTATTCCAATGGCGTCCTACTCTAAAAATTTAGATAGATTTGGAATTTTCAACCTGAAAAAGTTTGTTAGTTCTGATGTGTAGAAGTTACATGATTGTGTTCTTGTGAATAAGAGGCTAATCAAAGAAATGGGGTTTGTGAATCGAGTATTCAATGCACGAAATACTAGAGTAGAAGAGATTATTGCATAGAGAAGTTGGGAAATGCATTGTTACACTACTTTAATTGTAGTTGTCTCTACAGTGAAAGAGTTTTGCACAAATTTTCATGGAATCAACCAAGGAATTATATATGTGTGAGATAGATTTGTGTAATTCACTCATTCAATAATAAATGAGATGTTTATGATTGAAAATCTGCCTATTTGTCATTATGTAAATTTTATCCCTACAAGAGATAATATGAATGAACTCTATCGATACCTTATGAATGAAGATGCAAATTGGGAGGCTAAAGATGATGGAAATGTGAGTTTTTCTTCATCATTAGTAAATCCTGCTTCTAAGGGGTGGCATTTACTTATTGCCTCAAAATTACTACACATTATGAAAATCAGTAACGTAACTAAGGAGAGTGTTATTCTAAACTACTACATTCAAACTAGAAAACCTGTTGATATTGGAGCAAAAATTGTGAAATCAATTTTATGTTTGATTGTCAATGGATCTGCAACTAGATTGGGGCATCCTTCCGATATTTTCCTACTATGCAGTAAATTGCAAGTACCTTATGAGTGTTGGGAGAAAGTACTTCTTTCTTGGAAGCCGATGGATCCAAAAGTCTATTGCAACTGTATTGGGATGGGAGATGAGAATGATATGAATTTGATGGATCAATCATCCTATAATTCATCACCTATTCAGCCTTACTTTAGTTCTAATATACTTTTAAATAGGATTAAGAAAATTGAAAAAGAGGTAGAGAACCTTATGAATGCCATAGGGAATATTTCTGAAATGTTAGATCATCTGGGTTGGAGACTGAAGCAACATTTTGAACATATTGTTCATATTGAAGATAATTTGGTATGTATGTTCAAGAACATGCTTAGATTGAGAAAGATTCAACCGTTGAATTTCTTTTTCAACCCTTCTACAACTTGTACGTATATTACCAATCGATGGGAGATATCCAAGAGGACGAGAACAAAGAAAATTTAAGTTAATTTATGCATGGAATATTTTATTTAGTACTGCTCATTTATGTTAATATGTTATGTTGTATTGCATTTACTTTTATTATTAAACTTTATTTATGTTTGTGTTTAGTATTTTGATGTTTAGATTTATGTGTTAGGATGTTTGGATTACTTTGGGCGCTGAATTAAATGTTTGTTGGCTTGAAAAATGTTAGTTTGTAATAGCATAGATTTTTTATATAAAAGTAAGTTATGTATTATTTGTGAAAGTTTGGTGTTAGAGTAATGTTTAAGTTATGATTATAAATGTTCATTTGAGTTAATTAGAGGAGGTCCTATAGCGGTACACAGCAGATTTCCACAAAAAATGAGATATGGAAAATTATGGTGTTGGTGCAAGATACGCCAAATCGGTGCATGAGGCGCCAGTTTACAGAGAGGCGGCGCATGATGCACCAGATTTGACTCTAGATGCGCCAAAACCTTGAAAAAGGTAGATTGCCTAAAAAAACCGCTAAATCACATATTAAACTCCATTTTTACTGTTTGGTTCGTCTCCTACCTCTAAACCATGACTTAGGGCTTTGCATTGTGCACGTGAGACAAAATTATGGAGGCTTTAAATCATAGATTTGATCTTCTATTGGTAAGATCATCACTTTAATCTAAAATTTTTTTATTTTCACCATGTACTTGTGCTGCATTATAGAAGATCCAAGGCTTGATTTTTTTCATGGAAAAGCTTGAAGAAAACTCATGATGAAAAGTTTCTGACCAAATAATCATACTTGGAGAGTTAAACATCTGATTTTGTGATTTATTTGGATTTTATTTAGATTTTTATTGAAATTCCAATGGCTCCTTGAGTAAAGAGAGGAAAGCAAACATAACATTTTGACACAAGGAGATTTCTTAATTTCAAAGCTTAACATTGTTATAACAGTCAAATGAAATAAAAAAGTTTATCCAAGAACGGACATTTGTTAACCCGGGTGGCGAGATCGGGAGTTTGATCATCACAAGAAATTGGGAAAGGTTTCACTACCTCACTGCAGTAGCTATTGTGCCAATGATTTGGGAGTTTTATGCTAACTTGAGGTTTAGCAATGACGATCACATCCTTGTGAGAGGTAAGCAATTTGAATTTTCTAAGGAAAGGATCAATGCTTTCTATGGGCTGAGAAATGTATTCCATTGCAAATATGTCACATTCGTGATGAATGATTTATCACTAGATGAAGTGATTGCCTTTATGACTGATGGAAGAGGAGAATGGAAGATTAAAAATAATGAGAAAGTTAACTTCTCTGCTTCCATGATGAGTACTCAATCAAAGGTATGACACCACTTCATCTCTATTAAATTACTACCAACAAATCATCTAGCCGATGTAACAAAGGATAGAGTTGTGCTAAACTTTTGCATTCTAAAAATGAAGGCAGTGGATGTTGGTGCTCTCATTAGTCTTTAGGCTCTGATTATAATTAATAGTGCTACAGCCAGTGAATTGGGGTACCCTGCCCTTATTTTCACTTTATGTGACCAATCAGGAATAAATTCCCACATAAATGAGGAAAGCCTGCAGCCACAAAATCCTATAGGGAAGCATACGGTTCAAAGAGTAGAATCATTTGTTGAGTCTAGGAGCAGAGGTATTGATAGACCCTCTACATCAGCTACAGGGGCCTCTACATCTCGCTCTACTTCACTTGAAAATATGATGGAGCAGCTTATAATTCAATACATGGATATAGTTAATATGCAGAAACAGATTTGAGAAATTAGAGCAATAAATGCTTATAATGATGAGTATAAGCAGAGGAGAGTTCAACATGATATTACTTTTGAGGAAGCTATAGTTACTTATGTTTGGGGTAAATACAATGTGCAATTTCCAACTTACCCTAGCTTCACTCCTTATGCTCCTATTTATGATAAAGAAGAATAATATGAAGATGATAAGAAAGGCAGTGAGGATTGATCTTCTTACGAGTCTAGATTAGTTTATTTTGTTTGTTTGTGTGTTAATTGTTTGATTATACTGTTAAGTGATGTCATTTGAAGCAATTATAATAAAAACTTTCATTTAGTGTTGTGGACCTAAATAGCCAAAGAAATAGTGGATTTTTACTTTTTATCGATTGTACATTTTGCAAAAAAATTTTGCTAAATTTCTTAAAAAATGGAACCATGAAAAGGACTTGAAGATAATGTTAAAGCCCTTGAAGCTGAGCATGCTAATAATATTATTAATATTGATTTGTTACTTAAGGGGCAACAACAGCTGTTTGATGTTATTACAATGGAAGAGAATTTTTTTGCTCAAAAAGTGGTTAGGCAACTTTCCTGGATGGTGACAGGAACTCTACTTTTTTTCATGTTTGCATAAAGAATCATAAAAATTTCAGTTTGATTTGTAAAACTACTACTAAGTATGGTACTGTGCTCAATAATTCTACTGATATTATTTGTAATGGTATTCAATATTTCTCTAACTTGTTTAGCAGAGATGAAAGGCAGCAGTTTACTATTGATACTACTTTTTGTAATAATAGTTTCATGATTGATAATAGCTCGCTCACTTGTATTCCTAGTAGTGAGGATATTAAAGATATCATTGATCAAATGGGGACTGGTAAAACCGCGGGGCGTGATGGCTTTACGGTTGAATTCTATAAAAATGTTTGAGATATTATTCATAAGGATGGTGGAGACTATACAGGATTTCATCAGAGGTAAATATTTGCCTACTTATTTTAAACCTTCTAATATTACTCTGATTCCTAAGAAGAGTAACGCTATTACTTGGGTAGATTTTGGACCTATAAGTCTTAATATGATTTTTTCTAATATTGTCTCCAAAATTATGGTGAAAAGACTTTAACCTATTCTCAATCAAATTATTAGTATGAATCAATCTGCTTTTATGAAAGAGAGGAATATTGGTGATCATGCTCTTCTTGTTCAAGAATTACTTATAGATATTGATACTCTCAATAGAGGTCGTAATGTCCTTTTTAAAATTGACATTAAGAAAGCATTTGACACCATTAGATGGGATTTCATTATTGACATCTTTTATGTTATTGGTTTTAATAATACCTTTTGTAGTATCATTAAAAGGATTCTCAGTGACAATTATTATTCTCTTCTCATTAATGACAATAAGTATGGTCTCTTCAAAGCTTATAAAGGGAATAAACAGGGTGATCCGCTTTCACCTTATCTTTTTATTGTTGCTTTTGATTATTTCTCTAGAAGAATGAATAATTTATTTGATTCATATCCTTCTTTGAATTATAACCATAAAGGTAAGTTTAGTATATCTTAATTAAGTTTTGCAGATGATCTGATCATTTTCACTAAAGCTAATAAAGGTTCCATCAAGCGTGTTTGGGATGAGATTACTCGATTTTAAAATATTTCTACTTTGTTTTTTGACACCTCTAAATATTTTTTCTAATGTTCAAAGAAAGTTTTTATTTTTAAGAAAGACTGGATTGTAGATTTTACTGGTTGTAATAAAGCTATGTTACCTTTAACCTATTTAGGCTTTACTTTGGATAAAGGGAGGAATCATACTACTCTTTGTATGAATTTTTTTAGCAAAGTTCATAATAGAATTTTGCCTTGGGAGAATAAATTTCTTTCTGTTGGTGGGTGTATCACTCTTCTTAAGAGTGTGCTTACTTGTCTCCCTTCTTATTCCTTAAAGTGATGAATATGCCCATGGGAATTATTAAAAAATTGGAAAATCTTTTTAATAAATTCATTTGGGAAGACAGAGGATTTTCTAAAATTCATTGGAAAAGTTGGCATAAACTTTGTAAGCCCATTGACAAAGGTGGTCTAGGTTTTAGGAGCTTATCTGATTCTATTAAAATCAATTACAAGAAATTAGGGTATCATTTTAGAATGAATAATTTCATTTGGGCTTATTTTATGCATGCCAAGTACTGTTCTAATAAACATCCTATGACTATTATTATTAATAAAAGAGATTGTTTTATTTGGAATGAGATGTTAAAGGTGGCTAGGAATACTGAAGATTTAATTCATTAGGATATTGGAAAAGGGGACTGCTCTTTTTGGTATGATGACTGGACTAGTAAGGTGCTTTAGTGGACTGGTATGGTGGTCCTGCTGAGTTTGATCTCAAAGTTAATTATTTCTGGTTGAATAATAGGGGGTGCTTCAGTGAACTGTTGAATAAGGTACACTCTACTGATGCTAAATTTATTTCTTTGATTCCTATGCCAAATTAGAAATTGTCAGTCGCCGGAAAGGAATATCCTGATGCTCAGTTTAATTTAATTTATGTATATAATAGTATTTTAAATTGTTGACCTCACTTTTGGTTGAGGTCTAGTTTCCTTTTAGTAGCCTAGGGTCTAGCCATAGAACATTCATGTTGACTATTTCTATATAACTAGAAAAGGAATCATCACCATTAGATATCCTAAACTCTTCTCTGTTCAACTTGAAGTTCCACATATTGATCCTAACCTCTAGCACATTATAGGTGGGGACAATATGGGGAAGCTTAAAGAGAGTTCCCATAGGTTTGCTTGGCCTTAGGGTGCACTCTACGTGTTGGTCTTGAGCTAGTTCATACACTGTCACTCACTTGCACATTACACCCCACTCACAACCCTAAACCCAAACTTGTTAACTTTGATCTCTTGATCTATTGAGAGACTCATTTAAATGGTTCCCTAGACTTACTAGCCTTAAGCTAGGATTTAGATAAGACTATTACACAGAGGAACCAAATGGAGATTCCATTTGTCCATTGCTCAAATAAGATGATTGACACCACAATTTCACCAAAATACCTAACTTAGCCATTTGCCCCCTCAAACCTACCAAATTTACCAAAATGCCCTTGAAACTCCAAAATTGGCCAAAATTAGTAAAATTATATAAAATAGTTAAATTTGACCCAAAATTTTCAAACCATTTCAATTTACCCAAATTTCCGAAAACATCCCAAAATCACTACAAATGTCTCCAAAATCAATTTCTACCCTTCAATTGAACCCAATTTGACCAATTTGACCCATTTTGACACAAAGCCCCAAATTTATAGTAAAGGCTTAATTACCCTAATTAACCCCGAATGTCCACCAATTTGGTTCCAATTTTTCTCAATTTCAATTCTAACATTAAAGTCATCTTTACTTAACTCAACTGAAACCAAATACAAACCCAATTTGACCTAATTACAAGCCCAATTTCTACCCAAATAAAAAAGCCCCAATTTGGCCCAAAATCTAAATCTCACTCAATTCAACCCCATGCCCTATCCCATTGCCCCAATTTTGGACTCTAAACTCTTTATAATTATTCCCCACATCAAATTATACAATTAATTTTCCTTGTTCAAGCATTAATCCCGCTTAATTTCAACTTGGACCAAAACCACCCAATTTTGCCCCAATTTAGCCATGTCTCCAAATGTCACAAAATTGAAGGCCTAAATCCCAAAATTGACACTCAATTAAAGTTGAGAACTCTTCATGACATCCCCCTACACCATTTTTAACCTTCAATTTGGATTTGTTCCAACTCGAGCCTAACCTAATCCCAAGTCTAGCCCAACACTCCCAAATTGGCCAAATGTCTAAATTGCTTCAAATTGACCTACCAAATCAATTTAATATAAATTGACCTAACCTTCAATTTGGATTTGTCTCTATAGGGAACATCAGAACCCAACTTAATATAAACTATTTAATCTCTCGTATTAAATTTGGGAACTTATCGGTTTATAAAAAAGAGCTTCGCAGATCAAACACACGGTACAAATCTTTTAGTTAGTTGATTAAGTCTACGAACAAATTATATGCATATTATTTGGGAAAGTATACTACTTGTAGTATGGCGCTCAACCATCTAGACTATCAAATATGTGAGGGTCCACGAGGTCTCACTT
Source organism: Phalaenopsis hybrid cultivar (assembly GCA_002079205.1). Lineage (NCBI taxonomy): Eukaryota > Viridiplantae > Streptophyta > Magnoliopsida > Asparagales > Orchidaceae > Phalaenopsis > Phalaenopsis hybrid cultivar. The sequence continues at coordinate 248,709 of JXCR01061923.1, read as the reverse complement.
TTTAAAATTAAAATGTTATTTTCTGCAATTATATATATATATATATATTTTTTAAATTTAAACGACTTTCGAAAATAAACGGTGGAGAGTTATATATTATTTATTTATAGTTTTCAAATAGAGAGGATGGGTATGTAAAAAAATTTACTGTTATGGATGCCTAATCTTCCACTTTTTCTAATGTATTATATGAGAGAATAGGCAGAAGAAGAGACTTCTGCCAAAAAATGCATTGTTGTCATTTTATTATCTTATTTCCCGGTTCTTGTGCCTCAAATTTTTTATTTCTATCTGTGCCCGTGATACATTTGATAATACTTTCATTTTATACCGTCATTAATATTACAAAAAATTTATTTATATATATATATTTTTTATTTTCTACTTTTATTATGCCTATTTTCGTTTAATTATTTTTTGTGAAGAAGAGATGATGTTTTTCAACTCATGGAATAGATAAAAGTCCCAATTTCTTGTCTTTTTCATTCCGCTGTATTTTTTTAATTTTTTCTCTTAACTAGTAAGTCATAGTTTAAGATGACGGGCTTGCGAGTTTTATGTTGTTTGCCAAGAATATATAATATTCTAATATTATTATATTATTTATTTTTGCAAGTTCTCTTATAACTATTTAATGCTGGAATTCTCGTTATTATTAAAAGGTGTACGGTTAGTAACGGATCTGGTTTATAAGTGGAATTCATTAGAAGGGCGGGCATTTTCAGTGCATGATCCGAAGAAAAGTAATCGGTCAGTTAGAAATATATCAAAAGATGCTTTTGATTAAGTTAGATAAATTTAAGCAACTCGAGAAGTACAGATTCCTAAACAATAAATAGAAAATCTAACTTGTATTGATGATACAGTGTCTGTAAAAGTTCGTTAAAGGAATTATAGTTTCACTTTATAGGTAATATTTGGTGAATTTTTTGTATTAATTTGAATATCTGTAAGACTTAATTTTATATGAATTATAAACTATTATGGTTAAAACATCTTTGATTTCTCTGCCATTGTTGATTCCATAATAGAGTCCGTCCACTACGTTTCAATATGACTTTCATTTTGTAATGATGATCCTATCCATAGTTCTGACTTAGCGTTCAACACATTGGTACGGATCTGGTTTCTTGATTTCTCTTTTCTTATGCATACTTAGAGTGCATCAAATTATCATTGAATTCGACTATCATTTTCTTTAATTTTAGTAGTACATACAGAAAATGAGTGAAACTTATGTTAAGTTTATGTTACGTTATGTTGTGGAATTAATTGTATCTNTTGTAATGATGATCCTATCCATAGTTCTGACTTAGCGTTCAACACATTGGTACGGATCTGGTTTCTTGATTTTGATTCAATTTAACCAAATATCATTTTTAATTAAATAGAGAATTAATATTGCTATATTTTTTATATAAGCTACATACTTCTCTTTTCTTTTGCATACTTAGAGTGCATCAATTTATCATTGAATTCGACTATCATTTTCTTTAATTTTAGTAGAAGTGCATAAAGAAAATGAGTGAAACTTATGTTAAGTTTATGTTACGTTATGTTGTGGAATTAATTGTATCCGACAATCTTGTGTTAAAATATGTTACGGGTAATAGTAGATTAATTCGGGTCTCACCACATATTTTTTATCTACAGTTGAAAATTTTAATACTATAAATCTTGATATACAATTTGTCGAAGTATACTATTAATATAATATATCGTTTCTCACTCCATGAAGTATTTCTTCCAACTAATGACGATGATGATGTGACTAAATTTATTTTGGCAGAAGTTTCAATTAAAATAATATTATTTTATGTAGAGATTATTCTATTTCAGATAGATGATCGTTATGTTGAACACATAATCTCACAACCTTCATCAACCAATATTGAGAATAATATTTATATAAATCATTAAATATTAGTGTTTATATATTTTTTTAATATGTTTGTTAAAGTAATTTCAAATAATTTATTAACATAAAGTTAATTCACTTGTAGAAATATTTTTATTTATGATTCCTCAAGAGTTTTTAGCTCCAAAAAAAGTTTGCATGGAACTCTTAAATCAGATATACAATTACCTCCAATTATTGAAGGCTATGAGGCAATGGGTAGCGGCTAAAGTGATGATTACAATGATAGTTATGGCGAGCCGGATCATGAAGATATTGGGGAGTATGACAATGCAAAATATATGGGCATTAACTTATATAGAAGCATGCATTTCATAATCACAACATACTAGAGCAAATGATTAGCAGCAACGATTATATACAATACTTCCACAAGATTGAGATAAGAATGTTGATTTTGAAGATCCTAGTGAGCACATGACATCTACCTAAGAAGAATTTATTCCATTTGAATTGTTATAAAATATGCCTTTCACAATAGAATGAACTTCAATATGCAGTTGGTGGGTGGTCAATTANTGCATGGAACTCTTAAATCAGATATACAATTACCTCCAATTATTGAAGGCTATGAGGCAATGGGTAGCGGCTCAAGTGATGATTACAATGATAGTTATGGCGAGCCGGATCATGAAGATATTGGGGAGTATGGCAATGCAAAATATATGGGCATTAACTTATATAGAAGCATGCATTTCATAATCACAACATACTAGAGCAAATGATTAGCAGCAACGATTATATACAATACTTCCACAAGATTGAGATAAGAATGTTGATTTTGAAGATCCTAGTGAGCACATGACATCTACCTAAGAAGAGTTTATTCCATTTGAATTGTTATAAAATATGCCTTTCACAATAGAATGAACTTCAATATGCGATTGGTGGGTGGTCAATTTNATTTTCTCCTTCATTGATGGATCTTTGAGATTCAATCAAATCAAGATAGCTCCAAATGATGCAACATTTACAGCATTCATAGCATCTATCGGGATCTTCTGCTACGTAGTAATGTCATTTGGGTTAAAGAACGCTGGAGTGACATATCAACGAGCAATGATGAAGATCTTAGATGACCTCATTCACAACCAAGTGGAATGCTATGTGGATGATTTGGTCATCAAAGGTAAACAAAAAATAGATCATTTGTATAATTTGAGGATCGTGTTTGAACGATTACGATAATATAATCTTAAGATAAATCCCTTAAAGTGTGCCTTTGGCGTCACCTCTAGGAAGTTTCTAGGATTCATTGTCTATCATCGGGGAATCTAGATCGACCCGGATAAGATTAAAGCTATCTTGGAAATGCTTCCTCCTAAAATCTTGAAATAACTACATTCCTTCCAAGAAAGTTGACATATCTAAGATGCTTTATTTCTAATCTCTCAGGTAGGTTTCAACCCTTCTCGGCATTAATTAAAAAGGACGCTAAATTCATTTGGAAAGAGAAATGTCAATAGGCCTTTGAGGACGTTAAACAATACTTAATGACACCTCCTGTTTTAGCAGCCCCCATACAGTCAAAACAATTGATAATTTATACTGCGGCCATAAACGACTCTCTCGGAGCTCTGTTAGCCCAAGTCAATGATGAGGGCAGAGAAAATACACTTTATTACTTGAGTCACCGTTTAATTTTGATGAAGATAAAGTATCCACCTGTTGAGAAACATTGTCCAGCTTTAATTTTTGCTGCCCAAAAGCTTAGACACTACATGCTTTCTCACAAGATTACCCTTATTTCAAAATTTAATTTGTTGCAATATTTGATGACCCGACCAACACTTTCTGGACGTTTAGCAAGATGGTCAATGATTTTATTGTAATTTGATATAACTTTTGTTCCCCTCCATGTTATCAAGGGACAAATTTTAGCAGATTTTCTCGCAGCACACCCACTTCCAACTGGATCCCCACTCAATGATGAATTTCCAGACAAATAGATAAACTATATAAATATGTTCTTCTTGAGTAGACAAAGGTTTAGAAACAAAACCCATCCGATTTGGTTGAGTCTAGGCAAAGATCTTAAGGTTTTAGTGTGAACGGTTTGCGGGTTAGGTCATTTGCATATACTTGCATTGATATTTAGGAGAGATTTGGCAGTTTAAAATGAGTTTTAAAGGATAAATTATATTTATAAAAAGAGTTTTGTTAAGATTATATTGCGTATTTATTATAAATCTTCCTGCATCAAGTTTTTGGCGTCGTTAAGTGGTGTCAACTTCATAAATATTTGCATTCAAAAATCTTCGTGTTAACCATCAAGCAAGGTCGTAAATTGGACGGTTTTTTTTTGGGTTTTTGGCCTTGATGATGAAGGCATTTTATGGTAGAGCGGAAAAATATTCCATCCTATGACATCGGGACCTAATCCCGGGACCGGTGAAACGTAAGATGTAAATGTTATTCACTGGCACCAGACTAGCAGGACACCCTTGTCTTCTTAGTTTTTTGGCATTTTTAGCCCGATGGTGCGATCAACTTATGGATTGTCATATTTTATAAAAACGATCTGAACCAATACTATAAGAGCGGATACACTATTTATCAAAGTATTTTGACTATGAAAATAGATATTACTTTCTATGATATTCATGGAACCTATATGCATGAAAAAATATAAATTTTATGTAATATAATTCGATTGTTCACTTATTAATTGTCGGCACCTGGCTAAGGAGTACCCTCCCAAGTTGGTATTATAAGAAACCTTTCTAGTTGAATGACAGACTCTATACATACGGGTGATCGATAGTTGCTATCGAGAATATCTAAATCTGAGCCTAGCCCTACCAGAGTGCTTACGGTTTTCTTTCTTTCCTCGTATTTTTTGTGTGTTTCCTATATTTTTATTCAGATCTTAGCAAAGTATTCGTGATTTCGTCCAAAATTTTCTCGTGTTTTTGACGATTTTCTTCGAGTTATTGTGGGTCTTTTGTCGCTGTTCTCGAGTTTTTCAGGTGATGTTTGCTATTCATTCTTTTTTATATAAATTCACGCTTACACATTTCTTAAATTCTTCTCATTATACTCGTTTACTTGTACCTGCGACACCAACATCCTTTACAGGAGTAGCCTACCCGTTAGGTATACAGGCTTGTTTTATATTTACAGTGTTTCATTTTTTTTACTGCGTACTTTACTGCAAATAAATATAATTCATACTTGTGACGTTAATGTTTACCGTTTACTGCGTTTCATAGCATGCTTTCCATTTATTATTCATGTTGCTTCCATAGACTTGCAGAAGCCTTTCAGGATAGAGAACAACAGGATACCCGATTTAGGAGGTAACCTATAGCGAGCTACTGACCCCATAAGCACATATTTATACACACCACAACCCCGAACCTATAATCGATATGTTAAGGAGCTTAGAGTAGATTTTTCTAAGAAGCGGAGCGTGGAAGCAAGCGGACGGAGAGCGATGATCGAGACCATGACAACGAGGTGTAGGATGTCTCTTTAGAGCTAAGGTCCAATCGTAGGATAATTGGGAAGTCACCGGGGTTTCCCCGGATCTGTGACATCTCCTATCTTTCACTTCATTGACTCCTGAAAATATATGTTCCTATTTTGAGCTCTTCCCTTATAATTTCCTCACATTTAACCTTGAAAATTTAAACTTTGTAATTTTGAAGGCAAAACCACCAGTCTTAATCGAGAGTCTTCTTAAGTGATTTCGATTATTTAAGATGTAATTAACTACAGGGGTTTGTCTTTATAGGGAACATAAGAACCCAACTTAATATAAACTCTATTTAATCTCTCGTATTAAATTTGGGAACTTATCGGTTTATAAAAAAGGGCTTCGCAGATCAAACACACGGTACAAATCTTTTAGTTAGTTGATTAAGTCCACTAACAAATTATATGCATATCATTTGGGATAGTATACTACTTGTAGTATTGCGCTCAACCATCTAGACTATCAAATATGTNGGGTATGTTAAAAAATTTACGGTTATGGATGCCTAATCTTCCACTTTTTCTAATGTATTATATGAGAGAATATGCAGAAGAAGAGACTTCTTCCAAAAAATGCATTGTTGTAATTTTATTATCTTATTTCCCGGTTCTTGTGCCTCAAATTTTTTATTTCTATTTGTGCCCGTGATACATTTGATAATACTTTCATTTTATACCGTCATTAATATTATAAAAAATTTATATATATATATATATATATATATATATATTCTACTATTATTGTGCCTCTTTTCGTTTAATTATTTTTTGTGAAGAAGAGATGATGTTTTTCAAGTCATGGAATAGATAAATCAATTTCTTGTCTTTTTCATTCCGCTGTATTTTTTTTAATTTTTTCTCTAGTAAGTCATAGTTTAAGATGATGGTCTTGCGTGTTTTATGTTGTTTGCCAAGAATATATAATATTCTAATATTATTATATTATTTATTTTGGCAAGTTCTCTTATAACTATTTAATGTTGGAATTCCGTTATTTTTAAAGGTGTACGGTTAGTAACGGATCTGGTTTATAAGTGGAATTCATTAGAAGGGCAGGCATTTTCAGTGCATGATCCGAAGAAAAGTAGNTACCAATTATGATTATGGATGGAATTTTTTTTATGTTAACAACTTTATATTTTTGTTGGAATTTACTATCGGAGAGCCAAAATGTAATGGGTCATGGTGGTGGTTTATATGAACCATGCATGACACAACCCCAATAATTTCTTGAAGTACGCGCCATCTCTAATCACCATTTTAGAGTTGTTCGGGTATGTCATCAAATTTTTTTCTTGAGCAACACGAAGACATTGCCTACAACATTTGCTCAAAATTTCAGCCAATGATATGCATGTTTTCAATCGCTCCATGATATACATAAAACATAATAAAACAGAAGCAATGAATAGGCTCATGTAACGAGATATGACCAAGTTGAGCTTATTGCATGATAGTAGATTTGGAATGTCTATCATAGATATTGTGAATTGTTTGTCATAGATATCATGGAATGTCTGTCACAAATTTCATGGTATGTCTATCATAAATATCATGGAATGTCTATCACAGATAACTCTCACAATTAAAGAGTTAAGATTGAGAAAGATAATTCTATCCGTCAAAAGATGAAATATCTTTGAATGAAGAATGAATTTTTAACGAGAGATGAAGAGAGAGAAGTTCCCAGTGGAGTCGCCACTGTCTTTGTGGTCGTCGGAAAGCCGCTGTTGCCAATTCCCGTTGTCATGTTGTATGTTTGATGTTTTTGTCAAAAGTAGTCACCACTCTATTTATCTATTTTATTGCCCTAATCTCGAAGTAACTTATTCTTTTGAATCATGTAAAAGATTCTCAAATGTTACGAAACTAGGAGAAGGAAGGAAAGGGCTAAAAATAGAAAACATGAGAAAAATAAATGTCGGGATGATCTTCATTATGGAAGACATTATGGAGAATATAATTCCTCGTATAAGGAAAACCATATGAAAAACTTGATAACCAGAGATTTAGGTATATTACCTATTCCAAGTTCTTTATTCTGCTATAGTAGCAAGCTCCTATAACTAGTTACATCTCATGCAGTCAAGACTATCTAATAAAACTTCTGATTAACGTTAACACTCGTTCTTCTAAGAAATGTCAAGGTCAAGGAAAGAAACATCAAATGTTTATTCCTAGGGTAATATGTTCTTAAGAATCTGGTTCAACCCTAAGGGTTTTGTTTTATTTTGTTTTTTTTATCTCATGTCATGTCGTTTTGCTTTTTTTTTTTTGTTTGGTTTTTGTTTTGTTGTTATCATTCTTTTGTGAGGTTTTGTTGTTTTGTTGTCATTTTGGTGTTGTGATTTTTTTTTCATTGTTATCATTTTTTTAGGTTTATCTTTTCCAATTCAGAATGTCGTCCTACAAAAAAGAGTTAGCACACCCTATAACATGTAAAGTAAATTTAAAGCATAATTTGTTTTATGTCTCCAATAAACCTGCAAAACAGAACATGATTAGCATGAAATCATGTTTAAATTTATCAATTTAGTTGGTTGAATAATTTTTTAAATGACCAGGTCAAGATGTCCATGTCATCCTGGGGCCGTAAAGCATTCAAATCTACTTAGTCCAAAATGTGTTTAAACCAAGACCGAAAGATTCTTGTCAGCAACCACAAATTGCATCGTACAAAAAATTTTCGTATATCTAAACAAAGATTTTCAAATTGCATTCGGTGATCTTTGTTCATTAGCGTTCAATTTGGATAGAATTAAGGTTTGGAATAGCTCTAAGTCCAATGTACGTAGGACTTAATATTGATTTAGGTTCAATGTAAGTAGAACTTAAGGTTTGAAAAAGTTCTAAGTCCAATGTAGATAGGACTTAAGGTTAAAGATGGTTAAGTCCAATATAAGTACGACTTAAATTTGGTTTAGGTTCAATATCGATTGAACCTACGGATTTGAAATGGTCTGAGTCCAATGTAGGTAGGACTTAAAGTTGATTTAGATCCAATGTAAGTAGGGCCTAACGTTGGTTTAGGTTCAATATGGATTGAACCTAAGGTTTATATCAGTTTAAATGTAAGTTGAACTTAAAAGTTTAAGTTGAGTTGGGTTCAATGTGAGTTGAACCTAAAGTTTAAGTTAACCTAAAAGTTTAAGTTAACTTAGGTTTATATTAGGGTTTCAGATAGCTTAAGTCAAATTTGGGCAGGACTTAAGAAAGTTTAATTAAGTCTAATCTAGGTTAGACTTAAAGTTGACTAAGGGTCAATTATACATTGAACATTAGATTGTTGTTGACTGTTGACTTAGATTCAAGTTGGGTTGAACCTACAGGTTTGATTTGACTTAGGTTCAAGTTGGGTTGAACCTAATGGTTTGAGTTGACTTAGGTTCGAGTTGGGTTGGGCCTAATGGTTTGATTTAACTTAGGTTCAAGTTGGATTGAACCTACGGGTTTGGGTTGAATTAGGTTCAGGTTGGGTTGAATCTAAGGGTTTGAGTTGACTTAGGTTCAAGTTGGGTTGAACTTAAAGGTTTGATTTGACTTAGGTTCAAGTTGAATTGAACCTAAGGGTTTGAGTTGACTTAAGTCTAATGTAGTTAAGACTTAAGGGTTTGATTAAATTTAATTTAGATTATATCTAATTAAGTTTGAAAGTTAATTAAACCTAACATGGGTAAGTTTTAATTAGTATTATTTAATCTAATCAGGGTTAGACTTAATTGGGTTTAGGTTGAACTAAGCGTAATGTAAGTAAGGTTTAATGTGTTTAATTAGGTCTAATTAGGCTTAGATCGAAAATAGGTTTAGATTGAATTAAGCCTAATGTAAGTAAGGTTTAATGTGATTAATTAGCTCTAATTAGGGTTAGACCTAATTGGGGTTTAAGTTTATCTAAGCCTAATGTGATTAAGGTTTAAGGTAGTTAATTAGGTCTAATTATAGTTTAGACATAATTAGGGTTTGTTTGGCTTAAACNTTTAGATTATATCTAATTAAGTTTGAAAGTTAATTAAACCTAACATGGGTAAGGTTTAATTAGTTTTATTTGATCTAATCAGGATTATACTTAATTGGGTTTAGTTTGAACTAAGCGTAATGTAAGTAAGGCTTAATGTGGTTAATTAGGTCTAATTAGGGTTAGATTGAAAATAGGTTTAGATTGAATTAAGCCTAATGTAAGTAAGGTTTAATGTGGTTAATTAGCTCTAATTAGGGTTATACCTAATTGTGGTTTAAGTTTATCTAAGCNCAGTTATGATTATGGATGGAATTTTTTTTATGTTAACAACTTTATATTTTTGTTGGAATTTACTATCGGTGAGCCAAAATGTAATGAGTCATGGTGGTGGTTTATACGAACCATGCATGACACAACCCCAATAATTCCTTGAAGTACGCGCCATCTCTAATCACCATTTTAGAGTTGTTTGGGTATGTCGTCAAATTTTTTTCTTGAGCAACACGAAGACATTGCCTACAACATTTGCTCAAAATTTCAGCCAATGATATGCATGTTTTCAATCGCTCCATGATATACATAAAACATAATAAAACAGAAGCAATGAATAGGCTCATGTAACGAGATATGACCAAGTTGAGTTTATTGCATGATAGTAGATTTGGAATGTCTGTCATAGATATTGTGAATTGTTTGTCATAGATATCATGGAATGTTTGTCATATATGTTATGGAATGTCTGTCACAAATTTCATGGTATGTCTATCATAAATATCATGGAATGTCTATCACAGATAACTCTCATAATTAAAGAGTTAAGATTGAGAAAGATAATTCTATCTGTCAAAAGATGGATATCTTTGAATGAAGAATGAATTTTTAACGAGAGGTGAAGAGAGAGAAGTTCCCCAGCGGAGTCGCCACTCTCTTGGTGGTCGTCGGAAAGCCGCCGTTGCCAATTCCCGTTGTCATGTTGTATGTTTGATGTTTTTGTCAAAAGTAGTCACCACTCTATTTATCTATTTTATTGCTCTAATCTCAAAGTAACTTATTCTTTTGAATCATGTAAAGGATTCTCAAATGTTACGAAACTAGGAGAAGGAAGGAAAGGGCTAAAAATAGAAAACATGAGAAAAATTAAATGTCGGGATGATCTTCATTATGGAAGACATTATGGAGAATATAATTTCTCGTATAAGGAAAACCATATGAAAAACTTGATAACCAGAGATTTAGGTATATTACCTATTCCAAGTTCTTCATTCTCTTATAGTAGCAAGCTCTTATAACTAGTTACATCTCAGGCAGTCAAGACTATCTAATAAAACTTCTGATTAACGTTAACACTCGTTCTTCTAAAAAATGTCAAGGTCAAGGAACGAAACATCAAATGTTTATTCCTAGGGTAATATGTTCTTAAGAATCTGATTCTACCCTAAAGGTTTTGTTTTATTTTGTTTGTTTATCTCATGTCATGTTGTTTTGCTTTTTTTTTTTTTGTTTGGTTTTTATTTTCTTGTTATCATTCTGTTGTGAGGTTTTGTTGTTTTGTTGTCATTTTGGTCTTGTGATTTTTTTTCATTGTTATCATTTTTTTTTAGGTTCATCTTTTCCGATTCAGAATGTCGTCCTACAAAAAAGAGTTAGCACACCCTATAACATGTAAAGTAAATTTAAAGCGTAATTTGTTTTATGTCTCCAATAAACCTGCAAAACAGAACAAGATTAGCATGAAATCATGTTTAAATTTATCAATTTAGTTGGTTGAATAAATTTTTAAATGACCCGGTCAAGATGTCCATGTCATCCCGGAGCCGTAAAGCATTCAAATCTACTTAGTCCAAAATGTGTTTAAACCAAGACCGAAAGATTCTTGTCAGCAACCACAAATTGCATCGTCTAAAAAATTTTCGTATATCTAAACAAAGATGTTCAAATTGCATTCGGTGATCTTTGTTAGGGTTCAATTTGGATAGAATTAAGGTTTGGAATAGCTCTAAGTCCAATGTACGTAGGACTTAACATTGATTTAGATTCAATGTAAGTAGAACTTAAGCTTTGAAAAAGTTCTAAGTCCAATGTAGATAGGACTTAAGGTTAAAGATGGTTAAGTCCAATATAGGTAAGACTTAAATTTGGTTTAGGTTCAATATGGATTGAACCTACGGATTTGAAATGGTCCGAGTCCAATGTAGGTAGGACTTAAAGTTGATTTAGATCCAATGTAAGTAGGACCTAAAGTTGGTTTAGGTTTAATATGGATTGAACCTAAGGTTTATATCAGTTTAAATGTAAGGTGAACTTAAAAGGTTAAGTTGAGTTGGGTTCAATGTGAGTTGAACCTAAAGTTTAAGTTAACTTAGGTTTATATTAGGGTTTCAGATAGCTTAAGTCAAACTTGGGCAGGACTTAAGAAAGTTTGATTAAGTCTATTTAAGGTTAGACTTAAAGTTGATTAAGGGTCAATTATACATTGAACATTAGATTGTTGTTGATTGTTGACTTAGATTCAAGTTGGGTTGAACCTAAGGGTTTGAGTTGACTTAGGTTCGAGTTGGGTTGAACCTAATGGTTTGATTTGACTTAGGTTCAAGTTGGATTGAACCTAAGGGTTTGGGTTGAATTAGGTTCAGGTTGGGTTGAACCTAAGGGTTTGAGTTGACTTAGGTTTAAGTTGGGTTGAACCTAAATGTTTGATTTGACTGAGGTTCAAGTTGGATTGAACCTAAGGGTTTGAGTTGAATTATATTCAAGTTGGGTTGAATCTAAGGGTTTGAGTTGACTTAGGTTCAAGTTGGGTTGAACTTAAAGGTTTGATTTGACTTAGGTTCAAGTTGAATTGAACCTAAGGGTTTGAGTTGACTTAAGTCTAATGTAGTTAAGACTTAAGGGTTTGATTAAATTTAATTTAGATTATATCTAATTAAGTTTGAAAGTTAATTAAACCTAACATGGGTAAGGTTTAATTAGTTTTATTTGATCTAATCAGGATTATACTTAATTGGGTTTAGTTTGAACTAAGCGTAATGTAAGTAAGGCTTAATGTGGTTAATTAGGTCTAATTAGGGTTAGATTGAAAATAGGTTTAGATTGAATTAAGCCTAATGTAAGTAAGGTTTAATGTGGTTAATTAGCTCTAATTAGGGTTATACCTAATTGTGGTTTAAGTTTATCTAAGCCTAATGTGATTAAGGTTTAAGGTAGTTAATTAGGTCTAATTAAGGTTTAGACCTAATTAGGGTTTGTTTGGCTTAAAACTAGTGTAGTTTAGGCTTAAAAGAGGTCAATTAGGTTTAGTTAGGGTTTAGACCTAATTAAGATTTAATTATCTTAAGCCTAATGTAGTTAAGGCTTAAAAGAGGTCAATTAAGTCTAATTAGGGTTTAGACCTAATTAAGATTTGTTGTGTTAAACCTAATGGACTAAGGCTTAACAGAGTTTAATTAGTTCTAATTGAGTTTTTGACCTAATTAAGGTCTATACTATTAAACTTGATGTCATTCAGGTTTATCAGTGTTTAATTAAGTCTACTTGAGGTTGAGACCTAATGTGATTAAGGTTTAACAGGGTTTAATCAGGTCTAATTGAGGTTTAGACCTAATTAGGGTTTATGATGTTATACCATTTTGATTAAGGTTTAACAATGTTTAATTAGGTCTAATTGAGGTTTAGACCTAATTAGGGTTTATGTTGTTAAACCTAATGTGATTAAGGTTTAACATGATTTAATTAGGTCTAATTGAGGTTTAGACCTAATTAGGGCTTATGATGTTAAACCTGATGTGATTAAGGTTTAATAGGTCTAATTGAGTTTTAGATCTAATTAGGGTTTTGATGATGTTAAACCTAATGTGATTAAGGTTTAACAGGGTTTAATTAGGTCTAATTGAGGTTTAAACCTAATTAGGGTTTATGATGTTAAACCTAATGTGATTAAAATTTAACAGGGTTTAATCAGGTTTAATCATTTCTGATACATAGAAATGGACGACATCGGTTCATCGTCACAAAGAGAGATGAACCGAGTGTCGTTCATAGTTTAGGCTTAAGATCTCCCTAGATCATGAACTAAAATTAAAAGTCGTTATTTCTAAAGCATCATCTCGATATGATAAACACATCCATATGGATCTTTGGCCATGAAGTGACTATCTTCTCACAATGTCTGAAAATCGAGACGAAATTAGGGTTTAGCACCATATCTTGGCCTCAGTGTTTAAAATTTTAATTGGAATGATTCCAAAGCTTTGCCTTCAGCTCAGGAAGCTTGCTTTTAACTCAATTTAAGTTGAAATTGGGTCTGAGTATGGGTTCATTGAAAAGGGGTCACAATTTCACTGAGTAGGTTAGACCCTGAGGGGGAAGGCCAATTTTGAATGGGAATCTCTTCTTAGAGCTTATGGAAGCATTTAGAAGAAAGAATTTGGAGTTTTGAGTAGGTTTGTGTCAACCCCAAAATTTTCCCTGGAATCAGGGAGTGAAATATGGGCAGGTCAGTGGGTTTCAAGAGTTGAATCCAATGGGAATCAATTCCTTAGGGTTTGGAGAGCAAAGTTGTTGTTGAAAGAATTTTACATTGGAGACTATCAATGTGTCCTCTCTTTTGGTAGCTCTCGAGTTAGCCTATTTATAGGCTTGAGGAAGCCACGATTGAGCTTGGTTAACTTGGGGAAGGAGGTAACGACTTTTTGATGGTTGTGGATAAGTTCTTTGGCTGAAGATTATCATGGATAAGCCTCCCAAGGTGATATCCATAATGAGCACCCATTAGGATGAAGATTGAACCCTAGTTTTGGCTACCTTCCATTGGATAATTTGGGAGTTGGAAAAGGCTGCTCAAAATGGTTTGAATCAACCTCCCCCATATGAATTCATTGACCAGTTAATGAATTTGGGATGCGATGACACATATGCCTTCTCATTCCCAATTTTCATAATTTTCTCATTATGACCCTAATTATGTGTAGGATAAGGGTTTAGATGGGTTCTTCTCTCATTGGATGAAGATGGAGATGAGTGATGATCTCACCACATCTTCTTTCCATATTTTATGAAGGAATGGCACATACCTCTTCCCCTTATGATGATTTCATAATGACTTTGTCTTGAGTCAAAGGTCATGACTCATGGGTTATCCATGAATGTTTGTCATGTCATGGTGTGTTTCATGGGTCATGGGTGACCCATTTACAATTTGTCATGTAGTGAATTTAGGGTTTAAGTATAGAATATGATTTCAGGGTGGCCATGGGTTTGTCATTCCATGAGTTTAAACTATGATTTTAAACTTAAATCCTAGGTCTAGTACTTCTTAATTTCACCCTCTTTAATCATCTAAATGATTAATCAATTAAGATAATAAAATAATTTAATTAAAATAAATTTTGACCAAAAATAGTAAGGTTGACCAAGTTTGACCAAGTTGACCAATTTAGGTTCAGGGTTGGCCTACGTGACTTACTTAACCATCTCATGGCTAGTTTAGTCATGGGGTCATCAGATTTAGTGGTATAACTTGGGTTTGACCACGGTTGACCAGGATGGTCAAATTGACCATATGGTGATCATTGGGGTCTATTGTTGACCAAATGGTCAATGTGGTGATCATGAGGTTCAAAATTGACCATTTGGATCTAAGTTTGACCAATGGGGTCCATGGTTGATTAAAGAGTTTAGTTTGACTGATTTGGTGTTTAGATTGACCAAATGTTCCAATTTGATGAATTTTGGTGTTAAAGTTGACCAAATGAGCTAGTTTGACTAAAGTTGACTAATTTGACCAAAGTTCACCAATTTGACCAAAGTTGGGCAATTGGGTCAATTGGATGTCTGTATTGATCAAATGGTAATTGTGGTAACTATTGGGTCAGGGTTTGATCAAATCAGGATTTGTCATAGCTGATCTGATCATTTTGGGGTGTCATCCTGGTTTGAACCCAAAAAAGGTATATTGGGAGTCAATTTAATTTGTAGGTTTTTTGAGACTCTAGATAATTTTGAAGGGGTCAATGTTGGTAAACCTTCTCCTAAGAGTGAACTTAGTGATCATGATGATCATTTTCAAGTCTTTTTGAAGATCATGAGTCAGTATGAGTGATTCAAGATATATCTTATATGTGGGTGTCATTTTTGGATCCTCACAAAAGTGAGGTCTATAAAGATTTTACAATCTGGATTTTATTGGCCTACTCTATTTAGGGATATTAATACTTATGTAAAAACATGTAATCGATGTCAGCGTGTATATAATGTTTTGAGAAGGAATGAAATGCCCCTAAACCTTACATTGGAAGTTGAACTTTTTTATGTACGGGGTTTGGAATTTATTGGACTATTTATACCATCTTTTAGAAACTTGTATATTTTAATCGCTGTGGATTATGTTTCAAAATGGATTGAAGTTGTTGCTTTACCCTATTGTGATGGTCAGATTGTTTCAAAATTCTTAAAGAAAAATATTTTTACCAGATTTGGAAGGCTTAGAGTGATCATTACGGATGGGGGAAGTCATTTTAGGAATAAGATAATCAAACATTAGTTGAAAATTAGGGTATTAAACATCGGATTGTCATAGCTTATCATTTTCAGACCAGTGCTCTAGCATAATTATCTAACCATGAAATTAAAAGAATCTTGGAAAAGACCGTAAATCCCAATAGAATTGACTGATCTACTAGATTGGATACTGCGTTATGGGCCTATAGAACTACATAAAAACTCTTATAGGAATGTCTTCATATAGACTAATTTTTGGAAAGACTTGTCACTTACCAGTGGAGCTGGAGCATAAAGCTTATTTGGCTATTAAGGAATTTAATTTTAATTTGAAAGATGTTAGTGATAAATGATTATTGCAATTAAATGAGCTCGAGGTGATTATAAATTAATCTTAAGAAAAGGTTAAGATTTATAAATAAAAAAATTAAAAATTGGCATGATGGGAAGATATTAAAAAAAAATTTTGAACTTGACTAAGAAGTTTTATTATATAATAAAAGATTGAAATTATTTTCCAGAAAACTTAAGTCCAACTGAATGGAGTCATTTTTTGTGATGAAAGTCTACCCATATTGTGTTGTGGATATTAAAAATCCAAAAACTAAAAAATAATTTAAAGTGAATGGACATATATTGAAACCTTACTTTGTTGGACACAAACCTATCTTTAATGAAGTCTTAATCTTTGGTTAACCATAATAAAGGATGGATACATTGGGCTAACGATGTTAAACTAAGTGCTTTGTGGGAGGTAACCCATAGTTATCTGTGTAGTTGATTTAGGTTTGTTTTTGTTTAAGTTAGGTGTTTTGAGCGAATTTTATGTACTATGGAGACCTACATGTTAAGAATATGTATAAAACACTATAATTAATGATTCAAAGGAGGTTATGAGTGTTAGTTGGACCTTAAGCAAAGCGGTGCAAATTTGTGCACTAGTGTCCAGGTGCCTAAAACTGACGCCTAAGTGCCAGATTATAGTGAGCTTGACACCTAAGCACCTAGATTTGGCGCCTAGATGCCAATGGTTGAACCTTCCTTATAGCTTCCATTTGACGATTTTTGCACAAATGTTTTCTATTTAATTCGTAAAACCTGTCATTTGGGGTCATTTGTAATAGTTTTAGAGGGAGAGGATCCACCATATCTTAATCTCATGGCTTGTAGCACCAAAGTAAGCATAATTCTTGGGATCTTTGAATGAAAGAAGTTTATTAGCGAGGTTGCACAAAAGTTATATGATAAATCTCTTGTGAAAAAGAGATTGATTAAGGAAAGAGGTTTCATTACTTCTGGTGGTCTTATGGAGGAGATAATTGTGTAGAGGAGTTGGGAAATATTTTGTTACACTACTGCTGTCATTGTTTTCTTTATCATGAAGGAATTTTATGCTAATCTCCATGGGATTAACCACAAATTTATCTTTGTTCGAGGCAGGTTGGTACATTTCACTCCTTCAAGAATTAATGAATTGTTCTTGATAGAGAATATTCGAATTTGTCATTATGCCAAATTTGCTCCTACTAGAAACATCTTAATGAAGTATTTAGATTCCTGACGAATGAAGAGGAAACCTAGGAAATGAGAAATGAATTCAAGGTTAGTATTCCTACTTTGTTGCTAAATCCATCCTCGAAGCATTGGCTTTTTTTCATTTTAGCCAAGTTACTTCCTCCTAGGAAACTCAGGAAAGTGATAAAGGAGAGTGTTATCCTTAATTATTATATTCAAACAGGGAGACCAATTGATGTGGGGACAATAGTCTTTAGATCCATTCTTGGCTTAGCTCTAAATGGATCTACTACTGGACTGAGACATCCATCTACCATGTTTTTACTGTGTAGCAAAGCTCAAGTTCCTTACAAAAATTGCAAAAAGGTGCTTCTTCTTTGGAAGCCCATGGACAAGTCTATTATGAGTTCTGACAGCATGGATCTTATAGCGGTGCATGGTAGAAATGCTTCTATGGACCAGTCTTCTGAAAATTCTGTTTCATTTTCACAACCCCAATTGCCTAATAAACTTGTTATTATCTTAAAGAAGATGAAGAAGTTGAAAAAGGAGATGGCTATTATTATGAACATCATCAGCCCCATCTCTGATTAGTTTGACCATCTGGATTGGCAGATCAAACAACAATCAGATCATACTGCACTTATTGAAGAAACAAAGGTACGAATGTTTAAGAAAAATAATTGGATCGAGTATGATTCAACAAAAGAATTTTTTGTCTGTTCTATAACTTGTATGTGCACCACCAGTCGATTGGTGAATTTAGAGAGGAGGTCAGTGTTGTGGATGAAAGCATGTAGTAGCTTAGAAGTACCGAATTCAGATTTATAAGAGATTTTCTGTGTTGTGTTGAAATTTTATTATTAATTGTCGTCGAGTATATGTGTTTGACTAATAGTATTTTCTTATTAGTTTGCAGCGCCAGTATGTTTGTTGGTGTGACAATGACGTTGTATTATGTGTCTAATTATCGATGAGTTTGTTTGTTTGATNTAACTATTGGGTCAGGGTTTGATCAAATCAGGATTTGTCATAGCTGATCTGATCATTTTGGGGTGTCATCCTCGTTTGAACCCAAAAAAGGTATATTGGGAGTCAATTTAATTTTTAGGTTTTTTGAGACTATAGATAATTTCAAAGGGGTCAATGTTGGTAAACCTTCTCCTAAGAGTGAACTTAGTGATCATGATGATCATTTTCAAGTCTTTTTGAAGATCATGAATCAATATGAGTGATTCAAGATATATCTTATCTATGGGTGTCATTTTTGGATCCTCACAAAAGTGAGGTCTATAAAGATTTTACAATCTGGATTTTGTTGGCCTACTCTATTTAAGGATATTAATACTTATGTAAGAACATGTATTCAATGTCAGCGTGTATATAATATTTCGAGAAGAAATGAAATGCCCCTAAACCTTACATTGGAAGTTGAACTTTTTTATGTATGGGGTTTGGAATTTATTGGACTATTTATACCATCTTTTAGAAACTTTTATATTTTAATCGTTGTGGATTATGTTTCAAAATGGATTGAAGTTGTTGCTTTACCCTATTGTGATGGTCAGATTGTTTCAAAATTCTTAAAGAGAAATATTTTTACCAGATTTGGAAGGCTTAGAGTGATCATTACGGATAGGGGAAGTCATTTTAAGAATAAGATAATCAAAACATTAGTTGAAAAATAGGGTATTAAACATCGGATTGTCATAGCTTATCATTTTCAAACCAGTGGTCTAGCATAATTATCTAATCATGAAATTAAAAGAATCTTGGAAAAGACCGTAAATCCTAATAGAATGGACTGATCTACTAGATTGGATACTGCATTATGGGCCTATAGGACTGCATAAAAAATTCTTATAGGAATGTCTTCATATAGACTAATTTTTGGAAAGACTTGTCACTTACCAGTCGAGCTGGAGCATAAAGCTTATTTGGCTATCAAGGAATTTAATTTTAATTTGAAAGATGTTTGTGATAAATGATTATTGCAATTAAATGAGCTCGAGGTGATTATAAATCAATCTTAAGAAAAGGTTAAGATTTATAAAGAAAAAAATTAAAAATTGGCATGATGGGAAGATATTAAAAAAAAAATTTTAACTTGACTAAGAAGTTTTATTATATAATAAAAGATTGAAATTATTTCCCAGAAAACTTAAGTCCAGCTGAATGGAGTCATTTATTGTGATGAAAGTCTATCCATATTGTATTGTGGATATTAAAAATCCAAAAACTAAAAAATAATTTAAACTGAATGAACATATATTGAAACCTTACTTTGTTGGACACAAACCTATCTTTAATGAAGTCTTAATCTTTGGTTAACCATAGTAAAGGATGGATACATTAGGCTGACGATGTTAAACTAAGCGCTTTGTGGGAGGTAACCCATACTTATCTTTGTAGTTGATTTAGGTTTGTTTTTTTTAAGTTAGGTGTTTTGAGCGAATTCTATGTACTATGGAGACCTACATGTTAAGAATATGTATAAAACACTATAATTAATGATTCAAAGGAGGTTATGAGTGTTACTTGGACCTTAAGCAAAGCGGTGCAAATTGTGCACTAGTGTCCAGGTGCCTAAAACTGGCGCCTAAGTGCCAGATTATAGTGAGCTTGACACCTAAGCACCTAGATTTGGCGCCTAGATGCCAATGTTTAAAACTTCCTTATAACTTTCATTTGACGATTTTTGCACAAATGTTTTCTATTTAATTCGTAAAACCTGTCATTTGGGGTCATTTGTAATAGTTTTAGAGGGAGAGGATCCACCATATCTTAATCTCATGGCTTGTAGCACCAAAGTAAGCATAATTCTTGGGATCTTTGAATGAAAGAAGTTTATTAGCGATGCACAAAAGTTATATGATAAATCTCTTGTGAAAAAGAGATTGATTAAGGAATGAGGTTTCATTACTTCTGGTGGTCTTATGGAGGAGATAATTGTGTAGAGGAGTTGGGAAGTATTTTGTTACACTATATATATGAGTTATTTTTTGTTTGTGAAATTTGGAAGTTGGAAACTATTTAATTATGAAAATCAAGTTGAATTGGGCTAATTAGATTTCGAAGAGCCTTGGTGTTCTGAGCTTTATATGAAAATAAAAAAGATTTTTTTTTTAAACTGGCGCCTAGGCATTGAAATCTGGCACCTAGGCTCCAAACTCCGGCACCTAGGCACCGAAATCTGGTGCCTAGGCCCCAATCACAAGGGAAATCGGTGCCTAAATGTCGGTTCGGCTGAACCGCCAATTTCATGATCTAAAATCATGAAATTCGCCTATTTAACCATTTATACGCCTAGTTCATTCTCTTCTTCGTGAAACCCACCGAGCCATCACCCTAGGGCACTTCATTTGATTTTGAGGCAAAATTGCAGATTAAAAACATTAGATTTCTCTTCTCTTGGAAATACCTTTACTTTGGCTTAGAAATTTTTAATTTTGATCATGAATTTATTCTACACTATGGAGATATCGAAAATTCAAAAATTTGGATGAAAATAGTGAAGAATCCATGGTGTGAAGTTTCTTAGCTTTTATTTTGACTTTTAGGAGTTCATACAACTTATATTTGGAATTTATGTGGAATTATTGTAAATTTTTAGAAATATCATGGCTCCTAAGACGAAGAGAGGGAAAGGAAGCGAATTCTTTGATTCTAAGAAATTCATCAATATAAAAGCTCAGTACAGATATAATGATCAACTCACTTCTAAAAAGTTGATTCAAGGGCAGGCTTTCTTGAATCCCGGAGGAGCTGTTAAAAGTTTGAATATGGACCAACATTAGGAAAGCTTTTGTTAATTCACCGCTGTAGCTGTTATCTCGGTTGTACGGGAATTTTCTGCCAACCTCCGAGAAGCCTCTGATGACTAGATATTTGTTCGAGAAAGANTCCTAAGACGAAGAGAGGGAAAGGAAGCGAATTCTTTGATTCTAAGAAATTCATCAATATAAAAGCTCAGTATAGATATAATGATCAACTCACTTCTAAAAAGTTGATTCAAGGGCAGGCTTTCTTCAATCCTGGAGGAGTTGTTAAAAGTTTGAATATGGACCGACATTAGGAAAGCTTTTGTTAATTCACCGCTGTAGCTGTTATCTCGGTTGTACGAGAATTTTCTGCCAACCTCCGAGAAGCCTCTGATGACGAGATATTTGTTCGAGAAAGCTGTGTAGAGTTTACAACAGCGCGGATCAATGCTCTTTACCAGTTGTTGGATATACCTAACTACGATTCCTTTTCATTTTTGCCTATTGAGTCACGGTTAAATGAGGTTATTTCATTTTCGACTGACGAAAGTGGAGTTTGGAAAGATAGAATGACCACAAGGTAAACTTCCCTGCTCAATGTTACATGCACCCTCCAAGGCATGACACTATTTCATTTCCATACGACTTCTTCCTTCTAATCATCTTAGTGAGGTTACTAAGGAGAGAGTAGTCTTGAACTTTTGCAGTCAACAAATGAAATCTATAAATATTGGCTCTCTGATTTATTAGAATATCCTCATTTCTTCTAAAGATGGAACCACTAGAGGTTTAGGATACCCTGCTTTGATTTTTACTTTTTGTCAGCAATCAGGAACAGGATATGAGAGATGGGAAGAGCTATTACAGCCTATTAAACCCATTAGTAGGACCAATGTGCATGTATAAGAGTTGCATGCTAGATTGAGGTCCAGGGGTGGAAATTCAAATATTCCTTCTACCTCCATTTCAAGACCATCTACCTCAGGTACTACTGCTCACCTTTCAGCCATTCTGGATGAACTTCATGGTGATTATTAGGCACAGTTGCATGATATTGCATATCTGCAAGGTAAAGTGACTGATATTGATGATAAGATTGATCATGTTCAGGGTACTTGAAACTCAAACATGATTATGATATGAGTTTCAATACCCCTCTAGTGAGTTTTCTTCATAGAAATCAGGATGTTCCGTTTCATCTAGTCCTCCATATCTGAATTATGAACCCCAGACCCATATGAATGAGGATGATGATGTTGAGGATGAGGAGGAGGATGAGTAGTTATATCTTTATTTTTGTTGGATGTAGTTTACTTATGTGTCTTTTGTAGTTGTATTTCAATGGATTATGTGTCTATATTAGACTATTGTACTGAACTTGTTGTTATGATTTGTTATTTGTGTTGGTGGATTGTTTATTGTTTGTTTTTACTGCACTACTGTCAATTTTTAAATTTATGCTTATGTTTAGAGTGGTCATATACTTAGCAAATGTTTCTGATATATCATGTTTAATGAAGCTTTACTAACTGCTATACACCTGCCTTTTCAAATTGTACCTGCATATTTTCATGTTAAAACCCTATATAGAAGGTCAATTTTATAATTTAGATTTGATATTTTCTTCCTACCTACATTTCTTTACTGAATGTTTTATCTTGTTAAGAAAATAATTTGGGGGAGGGAAAAAAACTTTTGAAAATTTNCTTTTCAAATTGTACCTGCATATTTTCATGTTAAAACCCTATATAGAAGGTCAATTTTATAATTTAGATTTGTTATTTTCTTCCTATCTACATTTCCTTACTGAATTTTTTATCTTGTTAAAAATTTAATTTGGGGGAGGGAAAAAAACTTTTGAAAATTGAGCTTTAATTTTCCTCAATGGCATTATTTTAAAACAACCTATGGTATGTGGTGTTATCTTTAAGATTCTAAAACTTTTGATTTTTCGGAATGATATAGAAAATTTAGAAGAAAAGTTAGTGAAAGGATGAAACTAAAGTTAAGATAATTAGTAGAGAATATTAGAGAAATGATTTTACTATCTATTTTAGGAAAAATTAAATTTTTGAAAAATTAAGGATTTTAAGAATAATACTTTTTAAAGGATTTAAATTCTATGGAAATTCTTTTTCAAAAAACTAATACGAGCTAAGTTAAGGATAAAAAATAAGTTTTTAGCTTTAGAAAAAAGATAGTGAAATTTAAAAAAATTAAAGGTCTATCTAGATATAATAATTCTCACTTAAGAGAATAGGAATTAAAAATTCCTGAAAGAAAAAGAAAAGAAAAAAAATAATAAAAAAGAAAGGAAAAAGTAAAGTATGAGAAAGGGAGGAGAAGCTTGAGAATAGGACCTAATTAAAAATCGATTTCACTTAAAGTTTTCTAAAGAAGGAAACTTAAGATCAATCCTATGTTTAAGGTCTAAATGTATTAGTGAAAATTATTTTCAATATTTAATTCATAAATTTTGAAATTAATATTTTTCCAAAAATCTAAAGTTTGAAGAAATTTTGATCATCTCTGAATTAAATAGAAAATTAGTATTCCTAAATTTAATATTAAGTGTTCTAATACCTTAGATATCATCTATTTTACTAAAAATTTTTTCTAAGTTGGACTATTACAATTCTAAAACAAAAATTTAAAGTCACATAAATGAAACAAATTGTCATAAGTTAATAAATATATATGTACTGTATAGTAAAGTTACTTGAGGACAAGTAATAGTTAAGTTTGGAGGATTTTGACATGTCTAAAAATATGCAACTTTTATATACACATTTAATGCCTATTTTTAGTGATATTGCACCTTAATTGAAGATATTTCTATGTCTTTTCTGCAGGCACAATAAGTTGGGCAAATTGGAGCTAAAAAAAGCAAAAATGGAAAAATTTGGAGTAAAAAAGAGGTCCATTATAGAAGTTGACCTCACACCCTGATGCCTAAGATCCAATATACAGAAACAGTGGCGTCTAAGCCCCACGGTTAGGCGCCTAGGCCCCAAAAATGGTTTCTCCCCCAAAGTTATTGAATTTGAACAAATTTTGAAAAGGTACTAAAGGTGATTCTTGGAAATTCAACCCTATGCTATATAATAGTGATTTTATTATATATGAGAACAAGAGGAGAGTAAGTGAAGAAGAATGAAAGAGAAGATTGTCTCTTAGAGTTGTAAGAGGAGAGGGGAAGTGAGAGATTTCTTCTTCATTACATTTTTAAGAGGGAATTGAGTAATATTGTAAGGAGATAAAGTGAGTCAAAGGAACTTCAAAGGATTTGCTTGGGGAGGAGATCGAGATAAGTAGTTTGTACTTTAATTGTTTTACCTGTTCTTGTTGTGTAAACTTGTTTTTATATATAAATTCATGTTTTGTTGTATCTTTCTCATAAAATCTGAGTGGTTTGCTTTGTCTTTTCTCTGCAATGAGAAATAATCATGCGAAGAATTGAAATTGTTTAGAAGTGTTTTAATTTCATAACTGTGATGATTCAAACTTCAAACTTCATTTACTTAATCAATATGACCAATTATTAAGTTAAAAATTTTTGTAAAACATAATGATCCGAAAGGGCTATGCTTTCCTCAACCAAGTAAGAATCACATTTGATCTCATGGATGAGAATGTATTTATGTGGTTAAGTACAAATAAATAAGGAAATAAATTTTGATGTGTGTAAATTGGTGATTGTAGAGTGACAAGCTGGAACCTCCAATTTGTTCTAGAAGTTGAGAACTTAAGGCTAGATGTTAGCCTCCAGGCTGAGGGATAGTGGGAACTCTAGAGTGAGAGCTAGTATTTTTGCAGCCTAACCGGGGATTTAGGAACTTTACTCTGGATTAGCCACACTTGTAAGAGGGTAAAGAATATGTATGCTCTTATTTAACACAATATAATTGATAACAATTTGAATTATTCACTGATTATAATCTCATTGCAATGGGAAGTATAGTTCCTAAAATTTGAACTCTTATTCAGAAAACTTAGTTTTAGTTAACTTAAAATCTATTTTGAGTTTAGAGATAAGAGTAGTATATATAATTTATTTAGTTTAAAAACAAAAATTTTGACCTGCATTCCTAGTTAAGTTTTTTGCAGTTTAATTAGAGTTTCTTTGAGTTAATATTATAAGAATTTCAAACTTCCCTATGAGATCAATACTTAGGATTCCATTAAAGCCCTATATTACTTGAGCGATACATATACTCTCGTTAGCATCTTAGCAAATATTTGAAATCGATAAATAATACCTTAAATAACTAGGAGTGACCGTTATAAAGATTTAAGGAAATATTAACTTTCCTGAATTAATTATTGCTGTGGCTGCCTCAACAACCAGTGCGCATCATTTATCCGACAAAATTTTGCCACAAACAGAAGCAAAACAACATGTTTGAAAANACTCTAGAGTGAGAGCTAGTATTTTCGCAGCCTAACCAAGGATTTAGGAACTTGACTCTGGATTAGCCAATGTTCTTTATACACTTATAAGAGGGTAAAGAATATGTATGCTCTTATTTAACACAATATAATTGACATCAATTTGAATTATTCACTGATTATAATCTCATTGCAATGAGAAGTATATTTTCTAAAATTTGAACTCTTTTTCAGAAAACTTAGTTTTAGTTAACTTAAAATCTATTTTGAGTTTAGAGATAAGTGTAGTATATATAATTTATTTAGTTTAAAAACACAATTTTCGACCTGCATTCCTAGTTAAGTTTTCTGCAGTTTAATTAGAGTTTCTTTGAGTTAATATTATAGGAATCTCAAACTTCCCTATGAGATCAATACTTAGGATTCCATTAAAGCTCTATATTACTTGTGTGATACATATACTTTTGTTAGCATCCTAGCAAATATTTGAAATTGATAAATAATACCTTAAATAACTAGGAGTGACTGTTATAAAGATTTAAGGAAATATTAACTTTCCTGAATTAATTATTGCTGTGGTTGCCTCAACAACTAGTGTGCATCATTTATCCGACAAAATTTAGCCACAAACAGACGCAAAACAACATGTTTGAAACTTTGGGACGCTAATTCTAATGCTAATTAATTATATCCATTTAGTGAAGCTTAATAGTTTTATTGAATAATGTTTTCGCCATTTTGCCAACTAGATGAATTTGTCGTTTCAGATTTGAGTAGCATGGGGTATAACTAACATAAT
This sequence comes from Phalaenopsis hybrid cultivar, assembly GCA_002079205.1. NCBI lineage: Eukaryota > Viridiplantae > Streptophyta > Magnoliopsida > Asparagales > Orchidaceae > Phalaenopsis > Phalaenopsis hybrid cultivar. The sequence goes on along the minus strand of JXCR01061923.1, from coordinate 222,397 downwards.
TTTGAGAAGCATCGATAAATGAAAATTAAAAGAGAAAAACATGAATAGAGGAGACGGGGGAAGGACTCCAATCGTTTGTGTGTACAAGTTCAAATGGTTAATATGAAAGATTACTTCATTTTATTAACGAAAGCTTGTTACTNTTGAGTAGCATGGGGTATAACTAACATAATTTTGAGAAGCATCGATAAATGAAAATTAAAAGAGAAAAACATTAATAGAGGAGACGGGGGAAGGACTCCAGTCGTTTGTGTGTACAAGTTCAAATGGTTAATATGAAAGATTAGTTCATTTTATTAAAGAAAGCTTGTTACCTTTTGTGGAGGTACACAGGTTACATTGAGATTTATTATGCTTAATAGATAAATTTTGCTGTTTGGAAATAAATAAAAGTATAGCTAAACATTAATGCCACAGTAGTGGCTGTGATTTTTCNTACGTGGCGTGATTTTATTGGGTACGCACGTTCCTCTACGTGCGTAGTACTGATGTAATATTTTTTCCTTGATGTGCCCTTAAGCTAAACAATATTAACAACGTTGCAAGATGAAACAATGACGACGTATAATATACTTATAATATGTTTAATATGTCTTGAATCAGCAATCAAAAGGATAAAGGTAGTATTGAGTCCATAACTTTTTGAGTTAAAATTATTGATCATAATAAGAAGAGTGGCTAAAAATTTTCAAATGAATCATATCGAACACTATAGGCTTAAGAATTACATTTATAAAATTACAATTAAAATAGTTTATGTTAAATGCATCATATGTGTGGTTAAACTTATAAAGAATTGCTGACACAGCAGTTTATCATCATGAAAAAAGACAGCAAAATATATAAAATCAGGTAATGGCGCATGCTCAAACAAGATTAAATGTTCGACGATGTAGATTAATAAACTTGAAAATGCGTTGATATAAATGTAAATAGTTAACATAGAGATTAAAATAATTAAAATAAATCTACGAATTCAAACTTACAATTAAGAAATGTGTTTTGATTTGTTGGCCTAACAGAATTGTTATTATTTCAGTTCATACTGCCTCTTTAGAATGCTGCCAAAAGACGAGTCATTTGTTTAGGTTTGTTGGCCTAACAAAATTCTTATTTCACCAGTTCATACAGCCATCTTAGGATACTGACAAACGAGGAGTCATGATAAGTTCGACAATTACAACAATCAGTTTAAAAATGAAACATTCAGATTATTATTTTTTTCTTAAACATGCCGAATTACAATACACAGAATGCAATAATAATACATAAATCATGCATTTCATTACTAAAAAGACACTTGAACTGGAGTCAACCTTCCACTTTACAAGAAACAGTACNCAGACGCAAAACAACATGTTTGAAACTTTGGGACGCTAATTCTAATGCTAATTAATTATATCCATTTAGTGACGCTTAATAGTTTTATTGAATAATGTTTTCACCATTTTGCCAACTAGATGAATTTGTCGCTTCAGATTTGAGTAGCATGGGGTATAACCAACATAATTTTGAGAAGCATCGATAAATTAAAATTAAAAGAGAAAAACATGAATAGAGGAGACTGGGGAAGGACTCCAGTCGTTTGTGTGTACAAGTTCAAATGGTTAATATGAAGGATTACTTCATTTTATTAACGAAAGCTTGTTACTTTTTGTGGAGGTACACTGGTTACAATAAGATTTATTATGCTTAATAGATAAATTTTGCTGTTTGGAAATAAATAAAAAGTATAGCTAAACATTAATGCCACAGTAGTGGCTGTGATTTTTGACAGAAGAACTACATGCTGTGCGGGATGTAAGACAACATTTGAGAGCCCTTTTAGACAGCTACCTGACACAATGATTTGATTGGTCCTCCGATCCTTGATTCAAAA
>JXCR01061923.1:200789-217247 GCA_002079205.1 Phalaenopsis hybrid cultivar | reverse complement strand
GAAGTTACTTCGCTAACTTAGCTCCTTGGGGAGTGTGGAAGCCATTGATAAGGTGAGCAGTTGCAGTGCCACTTGGATAGCTCAATTTGTAGTCTATGATCATGACCTGAAAATTTTAAGATGTTTAAATTACAGTAGCAATATATATCAGAAATCTATTACACCATCCATCCTATACCTCCCTCTCCCCCACTCTCTCTCTCTCACACACAATCAATATGTAAATGAAAGGATGAGTAGAACCTTTCTAAGGGGAACAAGAGAAAAGAGTCCAATAAAGCTGACAAGAAAGAGAAATCCAATCATCCATCCTAACTGCGGATCCTTGGTGTCCTGCAAACTGTTTTCTTCGCTTGATTGTTTTGCCGTCCTTGAACTCATTGCAAAAAGATAACTTCCAAAGCCACCTGTCTCCATGTGCAAGAAAAGAACTTAAAAACAGCTGATCAATGTAAAAAATTTGCCTTAGCCTTTACATACACATAATGGTATATGTAATGACTACAAACAAAACCATTGTGTGTACCATCAATTTCACATGGATGTCAAATGGGCACCCCAAATTATCAGTTTAACATGATGATTAAGATAGTACGGATGTACTCCTAAATTATCAACACAAAAATAGAACAGAAACTTTTAAATTGTCTGGCGATTCAAATCTCTTAACATCTCTTTTGAACATCAGATGCACCACTATTTATTTTCTATTTAATACAAATAGAAATATTTTTATAAGGAAACTAATATATTCCAAATTATCATATCACATCAATCAAAATAAGATGCAAAGAAAAAAAGAAAGATACAGGCATATTACTGTTCTTTTGAAAAATGTTTTAATTGGACAAACCTCAATTTTCTCTAAAATTTCAAGGAAAATAGCCACGTGCGGCATAACACAGAGTCATAGAGTATCTTGTCTTAATATCGTACATCTGTTTAGAAAATATCAGCTATTGAAGAAGCNAAAAAGAAAGATACAGGCATATTACTGTTCTTTTGAAAAATGTTTTAATTGGACAAACCTCAATTTTTTCTAAAATTTCAAGGAAAATAGCCACATGTGGCATAACCCAGTGTCGTAGAGTATCTTGTCTTAATATCGATACATCCGTTTAGAAAATATCAGCTATTGAAGAAGTATCAAAGTGGATTCTTTAATTTATTTTTAATATCCAAAACTATAAAATACTAACTCAATATCCTCAAATACAAAGTTTCTAACAAGTTACTAATGGGAAACTTTCTATAGTATAATCGCATTATTATTGTATCAATGGTAAAGTCTATTTAGACATTCGTAGTGCCATGGAGCTATAAAATTATCAGACCAAAGTGTTATGTTTTTTCAATAAATTTAATCAAAAGGAGATATTAACGCATTCCATTAAATTAACGCAACGACAGTGATTCATTGGAAAAATACATCTCATCTAACTCCTCATTTAGGGCAACTAGAGCGGATATAAACAAAATTCAAGCATAATATGCACCTGTTTAATGCCGTGTAATGGTTCATTTCAATAAATATCTAAAGCCACAACAACAGGTCAGAAGGAGTAGATGAGGTGTCTTTTCCTTAATTTTCCAATCAATCGGCCGACTGCAGGCCGAGCAACAAAACTCGAATTAACAAATCAATATCAACTTTGCATTTCCATTAATAAACGGACCATCGGAAAAAAATATTCATCATTTAAAGAAATAGAGAATAGATATCCAAGGAGAGGGAGAGAGACAGAGGGAGAGAGAGAGATAGTCAATGAATAACTTTTTATTATATTACGATGCATACAAACAAATTCAACTCCGAATATTTTACGAGCCAGCTAATTACTGCTATGCAGCATTGCCGTCAAGGTGGGAACCCAGTGAGAGATAACGGCTTAAATTGACCACAAAGCATTACACGCCTACCAAGTTAACAAAAAAAAAAGGAAAAATATTGTGGCAAATGCACTTTGCATTATCTATAAGGATGATTTGAAAATGGTGAACAGAGAAATTTGAAAGTCAAAATCACTAAATATAAATATTTATAAATGTATTTTGAAAATATATAGAAAAAGAATTAATGTAAAACATTTATATGAATTTTGAAAATATATATATGCTCATGATTCTTAATCTTAATAAAAAAAATTATAAGAAATTTGGGAAGATAATTGCAAAAAATCAAAATTTTACAAATAAAATATTATCGTTTTAAAAAATAAGTCCCAGAAAAATTCATTATAATTTATCGCCCGTCAAGAAAAGAAAAGTTTTACAAAAAAAAAAAATCATCCTATTAATTAAATAATCAAAACAAATCCTGTTACAAAATCGAGAAAGTTAAAGTTCTTTATGTTTGATTTTAACATTCTTCAATTTACATTATGATAACTGCAATTTATAAAAAATCATTCAATTTGGGATTTACTATTCCTAACAAAATTTTGGGAGAGAATTGCACCAATCACATAGGGAGATTCATACAACTAATTAAAAAACGCTCACGCATTTCTCATGAGAGATTGGAATCTTTATAAAAAAAAATCTTAGAAAAGATTTATCAAAATGATGAGCAACTAATCAGAAGATCATAAAGTTTAAAAAGGAATTTTCTAAAAGCATGTGTATCCAGCATGACACTGAATAGCTCAATTTTCATCACAAATCGAATCGGTTACTTTTTCAATCCGATTCAACCACTAATTTCAATCTCCGAAAAACTTGAATCAAACAAAGATTTGATAGCGAAATACCGAGAAAATAATTTTTTTTTNCCTCATTTAGGGCAACTAGAGCGGATATAAGCAAAATTCAAACATAATATGCACCTGTTTAATGCCGTGTAAAGGTTCATTTCAATAAATACCTAAAGCCACAACACCAGGTCAGAAGGAGTAGATGAGGTGTCTNAATTCAAACATAATATGCACCTGTTTAATGCCGTGTAATGGTTCATTTCAATAAATATCTAAAGCCACAACACCAAGTCAGAAGGAGTAGATGAGGTGTCTTTCCTTAATTTGCCAATCAATCGGCCGACTGCAGGCCGAGCAACAAAATTTGAATTCAAGTCCGAATATTTTACCAGCCAGCTAATTACTACTACTGCAGCACTGTCGTCAAGGTGGGAACCCAGTGAGAGACTAACGGCTTAAATTGACCACAAAGCATTGCACGCCTACCAAGTTAACANGAACCCAGTGAGAGACTAACGGCTTAAATTGACCACAAAGCATTGCACGCCTACCAAGTTAACAAAAAAAAAGGAAAAATATTGTTGCAAATGCAATTTGCATTATCTATAAGGATGATCTGAAAATGGTGAGAAGCGAAATTTGAAAGTCAAAATCACTAAATATAAATATTTATAAATGTATTTTAAAAATATATAGAAAAAGTATTAATGTAAGACATTTATATGAATTTTGAAAATATATATATGCACATGATTTTTAATCTTAATAAAAAAAATTATAAGAAATTTGGGAAGATAAATGCAGAAAATCAAAATTTTACAACTAAAATATTATAGCTTTAAAAAATTTTAAAAGTACATATGGCCCAGGAGTTTGTTCTTTCTCTAGGGTTATTGGGTTAAATCCCAGAAAAATTCATTATAATTTATCGCCCATCATGAAAAGAAAAGTTTTACAAAAATATAAAAAATCATCCTATTAATTAAATAATCAAAACAAATCCTGCTACAAAATCGAGAAAGTTAAAGTTCTTTATGTTTGATTTTAACATTCTTAATTTTACATTATGATAACTGCAATTTATAAAAAATCATTCAATTTGGGATTTACTATTCCTAACAAAATTTTGGGAGAGAATTGCACCATCACATTGGGAGATTCATACAACTAATTAGAAAACGCTCACGCATTTCCCATAAGCGATTGGAATCTTTATAAAAAAAATCCTAGAAAAGATTTATCAAAATGATGAGCAACTAATCAGAAGATCATAAAGTTAAAAAAAGAATTTTCTAAAAGCATGTGTACCCAGCATGATACTGAATAGCTCAATTTTCATCTCAAATCGAATCGGTTACTTTTTCAATCCGATTCAACCACTAATTTCAATCTCCCAAAAACTTGTATCAAACAAAGATTTGATAGCGAAATACCGAGAAAATAATTTTTAATCGTTTGTAACAGCAACGATTAACGATAAGAAGAAGAAAAGGGCTCAAACAATTACCGCTGAATGCAATTCCATAAGCGGCAACGACGCATGTCTGGATCACAGTATTCTCCTGTCGGGTGAAAGCATGCTGAAGGAGACCGGATTTCTCAAGGACCTTCGTCCACGTCTTGACGAAGAAGAATCCGAGGAGGCCAGCGGAGACGTTAAGGGAAGGGATGATACCGGTGGTGAGATTGAGCTTCATCACAATGATACTGAACATGATGGAGAGGAGGAAGCTCACCACCATCGCACGAAACGTAAGCTGCTCTCTCCATGGTGGAACCCTCTTCCCTTCAAACACCTTTTCGATAGACATCATATCTTCCTCCTCCTGATTTGCGGCTGCAGATTTTGCAGTCTCAAACGCGCTGTTCNATTGAGCTTCATCACAATGATACTGAACATGATGGAGAGGAGGAAGCTCACCACCATCGCACGAAACGTAAGTTGCTCTCTCCATGGTGGAACCCTCTTCCCTTCAAACACCTTTTCGATAGACATCATATCATCCTCCTGATTTGCGGCTGCAGATTTTGCAGTCTCAAACGCGCTGTTATCATCTTTCTTCCCTCTTCGATGGGTCATCTGGCTCTGATCCGACATCTCAATCCCGCGATCCTCGCCGGCGTGAGTCTCCCGGCCGTCACCATTCTCCATTGCGGCAGGCGAACTGTGATTAGGGGGTAAGGGGAGGATGCTGAAGATAGGAAACGAGTGAGGGATGCAAGAAGGGAGGATGCCCAATTTTATAGGCCGGAACTAAAATGGGAGGTTAAAATTTCGCCTGATTTTGCTCCTGGTTATGGTGAAAAAGANCCGCGATCCTCGCCGGCGTGAGTCTCCCGGCCGTCACCATTCTCCATTGCGGCAGGCGAACTGTGATTAGGGAGAAGGGGGAGGATGCTGAAGATAGGAAACGAGTGAGGGATGCAAGAAGAGAGGACGCCCAATTTTATAGGCCGGAACTAAAATGGGAGGTTAAAGTTTCGCCTGATTTTGCTCCTGGTTATGGTGAAAAAGGATTCATCGCTGTCAGATCCTGATTCCATGGCTTCCGCGGTTCATAATTCAAAAGCATTGACCATCTGTATTTAATTGTTATTACTTATAGGGCAAAGGGGCCCTGTGGGGACAGCCAGCATTCAAAGTTTTAACGCTTCTGCACCGCGAGTTCATAACCGTTCCCGTTCGGGCATTAGTACGGAAGATATTACGAGTTTCGATTAAGCTTTTTTAGTATAATGATTATTGATTAAGAATTTTGGATCCGATGCTTATGATTTTTAGGATTTAGAATTTTTTTTTTCTTTTTTTTGGCAAGGGTGGGGACTTTGTTTAAATTTCCAAAATAGTAGTGTATTTAATGCCAATAAATGTTGAAATTATTACGCATTATTTAGAAATTGATTTTTTTTTTTAATTGGGCTTAAGTATTGTTTAATAATGCAAAAGAATTTCAAAGGTAACTTTTAAGCATTGCATTATTTATTTTTGTTCAACATAAACATGCTTTGTGCTTACACCGTTTTCAATTTTATTAGAATTTTTACAAATGTTTTTATTTTATTTTTTCTGCCATTTATTTACCCCAAGTGTTTAGTATATATATATTTTTATTTTGTTTCTAAGAACAATAAAATTTAAACATAATTTAATCAATTACATTTAAGTGCACATTCAACATGTGTTTTAAAGTTGATACAAGAAGATTTCCTAGGTGAAATTTTATGTTAAGATCTAAATCCTAACATGCCCTGATATAATTATCATGGCATGGAAACCATTTTGTTTAGTTTGAAGTTAATACAGTAAATAAAAAAATAATAATAAATAAATAATTTGCCCTCTCCTTGCCAATCCTAACAAAAAATTGTAGTAGCAANTGGGCTCAAGTATTGTTTAATAATGCAAAAGAATTTCAAAGGTAACTTTTAAGCATTGCATTATTTATTTTTATTCAACATAAACATGCTTTGTGCTTACACCGTTTTCAATTTTATTAGAATTTTTACAAATATTTTTATTTTATTTTTTCTGCCATTTATTTACCCCAAGTGTTTAGTATATATATATTTTTATTTTGTTTCTAAGAAAAATAAAATTTAAACATAATTTAATCAATTACATTTAAGTGCATATTCAACATGTGTTTTGAGGTTGATACAAGAAAATTTCCTAGGTGAAATTTTAGGTTAAGCTCTAAATCCTAACATGCCCTGATATAATTTTTATCATGGCATGGAAACCATTTTGTTTAGTTTGAAGTTAATACAGTAAATAAAAAAAATAATAATAAATAAATAATTTGCCCTTTCCTTGCCAATCCTAACAAAAAATTGTACTTGCAACAATATATAATATGTGTATATATATATATATATATATATATATANATCTGAAGGAAATATGAAGGTCAACAACAGAGTCGCACAAGTAAGTAATCGGACAACAAAGTAGAGAACCAACAACAAATAGTTGATCTACTTTATAAAATGATCGAGTGACATAATGAGCCGAAAACGAAAATTTTGTCTAGCAGAATCTACGACCAAAGGATTTTCCAATCATAAGACCACTAGTGATGGTCCACACATCCTAATCAAACAACCAGAAATCTCTAGGAAGAAGATATGACCGACTGTCACATCCGACCGACAAGCATACAAGTCGGACAACTAACATAGCCAACTGGCCACAAGACTTTAGGCAATGAACCAGAGGCCACCTTTTACTACTCGTTACCATGTAATTTTAAATTAATTATTTAAGAAATTTATAAAAAATGCTCTTTCCTTACATATACTTATACACCCTTATAAGTAGGAGGTCATGAAATAAAAAAAGACACATATTTTTGGGTTTTGTTACTGATAGATCCTCACACTTGGGGTTTCTGACACCTGACAATTCTTTCCCGGCTCCTCTCTACCTCTCTCATTTTTATCCTTACAAGCTCTAACTCTCGGGGCATGTTTCAGAAGAAGAAAATCTTGGATTCAACATCCTAAAAGGTGGGTGTGGACATGCCACATAAGAAAAATAGAGCAAATTATGAAGGAGAAACATAGCAGCGGAACACAACACAGATGGAGTTTAATAAGGAATCGATTGGCCAAGAAATCCAATGACGAGTTCCAGAATTAAGAGATAAGATGATGGGTCAATTCAAAATCATTCGACAAACAATCTTACAAGAGAATGATCATCCCTCATTTTTTGAAGTAGGTTCTCTAGAACTCACCCCTAAAGTGTTCCCTGGAGCATCTGCTCACGTTTGTCAGATGAGTTACTAATACAGCAATCGAAGGAAAAGGAGACTCCCAGCGTCTAGCCAGCATTGATTCCACATCATTGGTCAGACCTCGGGAAAAAAAGTGTCAAACTTCCAGGTCATACAAGCCCTAAAAACGACTGCACTCGGTAGATTTTGGAGTCTAAACTACCGGCAAAGTTGATGATTCCCCACGTAGCATATCAATGATGCCATAAAGTGTCGCCACTTCTTGACGACACACAAGGAGTCAGCTCTCTACTAGTTCCATGCTTTGTCAGCCAGAATCATTCTAACTTTTGCTAAGCTCACGAAGCTCTTCATGTTACAATTTGCCAATATACAGAATTTGAGAAAGAAAACACATGCTCTGCTATAGGTAAAGTAAGGGAAGAACGAGAGTCTATGATCATTCATCTCTCATTTTAAGAAGGAAAATTTTAAAGTATAAGACTTTCAACCATTAATAGTCGGGACTGGTCTGTCACTAGGGGTTAGAGATGGGTGTTTCAAGTATAATTTGAATATGTTTGAACCAAAGTCTGTTTCTGAGATATTAGAAATGGCAACAACCATATTGCTGGTGAAGATTCCTTCACGGAGGAAGGATGAAAGTTGAGGCATAACCATAATCCCTCCAGTCATCAACACTGTAACAACAATCATCAGCTACGAGAGGGTCAGGGCAATGATCGTAGTCATCATAGTCAAAATAGGGCTCTAAATAGTGACCACCATGATATTATTAACAGCTGCACATGCATCAAAAGATGTGGTGTTTTACACCACTAAATTTCTCAATGCCTGAATTAGTAGTAGCCATATGATGTGTAGAAAAACATGCTTAATTTCATTTATATTTTGCACTATGAACAAAATTGCTTTTTGAAGAAAGGTTTTTTTTTCATATTTTTTCTTGTAGATACAATAGGTGGTAGAAGTAGAATGAAGTGAAGAAGAAATGGAGTGAAACACAGATGATATGGAGCAACTGGAGATCCATGGGACTGGCGCCTAGGAGCGAGCCATTGTGTGCCAAGGCGTACTTACCAAGGGCCATGGCGCCACCTACTTGGGTGCCTAGGCGTCGGTGCATAGTCGAGTAGATTGAGAGGCTAGCCTAGGCACCAGCAACTGCTAGAAAATTTTTTAGTTGTTTCTCCCCATGACATAGGGAGTTATTTTTTAAGGTTAATAACAGTTCTTTATGAAGATTTAGAGAGGGGTTTTGTGAAGAAAAATAGAAGAACGTTAGGGTTTGCAGTAGGAGAGAATTAGGGCTTTTACTTAGAGATTTTTGTAAAAATTGAGAGATTTATTGTGAGGAGATTATTCAACACAACAACAAAGTTCTAAGAAATCATAGGAGAGCATTTTCAGATCATTGTAAATTAAATTAAGCTAAATATTGTGCATTTCTTTTACTATAATTTTGTAAAACACAATTACTAGTGGATTAACTTTGTATTAATGATATTTTGTGGTGTTTTCCTACATGCTTTGTGCGCATTTTTTCACCCGTTTCTTATAATAATTATGTTGGTTGTGTAGGAATTGTAGAATGCTTTTAAATTGGTTTTCAATCTTTAATGTGATGAGTACTCTTTAAAGCTTCATTACCTTTTCATTCTAGCCAAGTGATTAGTTAAAATATTTTGTGATCCATAATGACTCGAAAGAGCTATGGAAGAATAATTAGAATATTCTCTTTGAACAATAGGATATGATGCAAAAGTAAACTACTGAGAGATGCAAATAGACAGGAAAATAATCATTGATGGGTTCAAATTAGGTTTTAAGGAATTAAAACCAATTTAACTAAACTTCTTTATGCAATATGGAGAGGGTAAATTAGAGAATTGCTCCTATTTGTCACTAGCCACAATTACAATTTAAAGTATTCATTTTCTTACAAACAAAGTATATCATTGCAAGGAAGGATAATCTTACATCTTAATTGTCACCTATTCAAATATATTCAGTAGGATTTCTGTAGGAGTAAATCATCAATCGCGGTTTGTAATTCTATAGAATTAGTTAGCATAACTTAAGACTAACTTTATAATACACTAAAAATACATGCATATTTAGACCCATATTTTATACTCATTTTTGGTAATATTGCACTTTAAAGGAAGACATTTTTCATGTTTTATTGCAGGTTGTTGATTTTGAGGACTTGAAGCAAAAAAGGATACAAAAAGGATGAAATTTGGAGTCAAAATGGAGCTTTAAAAGAAATGTTCAGCACCGACGGCGACAGATTAGGTGCCGACGATGTCATTTGACAGAGAGCATGGATTAATTAAATGGCCACTGGCACCGACGATGCGAGAATGGGCGCTGACGTCGCCAATGTCGGTGCAAACCTTGTTTCTAGAAGATTCGATGAATATGAACGCCTTTTGAAGAGTTTTTGTATGCACCTATTGGAAAACCGACATTAGGCTCTACTTAGAGCAAAACTTGATCAGAAAAGACCCACTTCACGCTGCTTCGCGCCCCTTCACACCCTTCAACTGCTTTCCACTCTCTTCCATGCTATTCCACATTCCCTACAACCACTTAGAGTTTATTAGTCATTTATTTTCTTTATAGTTTTAAGTTTTTTTGGTGAGTTTCAGTGTGAATTCTTTTATAAGAGTGTTGGAGAGGGAGAGAAGCGAGAGATTTCTTCTTCATACATTTCTTAAGAGAGGCTACAAGGGATTTACTTTGAGAAAGAGTTTCAGATAAGTGTTGTTTGTTTATTATTGTTGAATGAACTATCTTTTATATATGAAATTTGTGTTTTGTTGTATCTTCTTATGAAGGCTGAGTAGACCTTTATCTTTCTCCTTACTCTGAGATATGGTGAAATGAAGAGAAAATTTGGATGTGTTATTGTTAAAATATAAAATAAATTGTGATGGTTTTTTAATTCCGTTCTTAATTTACTTTTCAATCTGGTCAATTGAATTGTTAAAATATGTTGTGAAACATATGATCTGGAAAATTGACTATGAGTTCTACAATAGAGTGAGAATGACATTTAATTCCATGAAGGAGTATTTCGTTCATAGAATTAAGTGCAAATAAATAGGGAAATATACATTGTTAGGTGTAGAGTTAGAGATTTTAGGGTAACAGACTAAAATCCTCAATTCGATCTTAGTGATTAAGAACTAAAGCGAGCGTTAGCCTTCAGGGGAAGGGAAGTGTGAGCACTGGAGTGAGAGCCAGTATCCTCCTAGCCTAGCCACAGATTTAGGGACTAAACCTGAGATTAGCCAATGATTTTCTATAACACTTAATCCGGGTAGAGAATTAGTATTGCTTCTATTTAGCACAATACATATTTAAATCATTTATCTCATCTCATTTTACCAAAAATTCATTGTAGTGGTAAAAATGCTTTTCTATATTAGAAAACTTCATCACATAAACATAATTTAATAGTTATTATTTTAAGCCTTGCATTTAAATTTTGTTAGTAGTTAATAATGTAGTTCTTATAGTATCTCAGAAATTTAAAACTAGTGACAGTAATTTCATTCTATTTCTGTGAATTTCCTAGTTAATTTATCATTTCAAATTTAAATCGTCCTCATGGGATTAATAATTGAGGCTTAAATAGAAAGTCTTATATTACCTGATAAATGATACATCTACTTGCGTATAATCCCAACATTAAGTGCTTGACGTTCTTACTCATAAAATATCACATAAAGTTTATGGCACCGTCGTAAAGTGGAGTTAACTTTATAAATTTTACACAGCTTATTTTCAGGGATCATGTTTTTGGTGTCTTTGTCGGGGAAGGTAACGGTAAATTAAATAGATTTGGTAAATTAAGAAATTTAGAGATAAAATATAAAAATCAAAAAATATATAAGATCAAAAATAAAAAATATATATAACTATATATATTTAAGAGTATTTTTAAGAAACTTTTCTTTGCTTATTATATTTGTTTATGCGAATTATTGGACTGAAGGTTTAGTACCTTACGATTCAAAATTAGAACGTACTATTAGAAAAATTTGAAAACAACAAAAAGAAATTAAAAATTTGAACGAAATGGTGAATAACTTAGATAATCAAATATATGAAAATTGACAGACATTTAAGAGATTATGTTAATCCTACAATAGATGAACTTCATTTAACTATTAAAAATCTCAATGTTGCTGCTAATTCATTTGAGCTTAAACCTGCTATTATCCAAATGGTAAAAAATAATAAGTTTGGAGAAACACCTACTAAAGATCCTAACTTACATCTTGCTAGTTTTCTTGAAATATGTGCTACTTTTAAATATAATGGAGTGTCTAATATTGCTGTTAGGCTTAGACTTTTTCTTTTTCCATTAAGGGATAAAGCTAAAACTTGGTTAAAATCATTAGCACTGGATCTATCAAAAATTGGGGAGAACTATCACAAAAAGTTTTGGCTAAATATTTTCCACCATCAAAAACTGGTAAGCTTAGAAATGATATTACATCTTTTTATTAGTTTGAAGGGGAATCAATATATGAAGCCTAGTAAAGATTTAAGGATCTCCTTAGAAAATGTCCACACAATGCTTTACCAGATTGGTTAATAATTTAAATTTTTTATAATGGATTCGTAGGATCACTTAGATCTATTATAGATGATGCTGCAGGATGATCACTAATGTCAAAACCTTATGATGAAGCATACTCTTTAATAAAAAAAATGATTACTAACAATTTTCAATGTCCCTTTGAACGGGTAAATCCTAAGAGAGTAGCTAGTATTCATGAATTTGATGCAATGTATATTTTAGCATCTCAAATTGTTGCAATATCGAAAAAAATTGATTAAATTGAAGTGAACTATTCTCAAATACCACCAGTATTAGAGAAAAATTCACTAAGGCAGATAATTGATACTCAATCATCTTATGAAACTTTGAACGTTATAAATAATCGAAATAACAATCCCTATTTTAATTATTACAACCCTGGATGGAAAAATCACCCTAATTTAAGTTGAAATAATTATAAAATTTCAGTGAACCCCCTCAAAAAATTTAAACAACCAAGGAAATCCTAATTATCAATCATATTATCCTCTTGAATTTAACTCTAACCCTAACTCATAAGTTAAGGAAAAGAAGTTGACGATGAAAGAAGTAATGTTGAATATGTGATACACCGAAAATATATGCATTTTTAGACCATATTTTATACTTATTTCTGGTGATATTGCAATTTAATGGAAGGTATTTTGATGTTTTCTTGTACGTTGTTGATTTTTAGGTCTTAAAGTAAAAAGAAAGTAAAAAGGATGAAATTTAGAGTTAAAATTAAGTTTTTGAAGAAATGCTCAGCGCCGGCAGCACCGAGGTCAGTGCTGACGGCGCAAAATAATTTAACGCTGGAGATTTTTACTCAGCACCGACGATGTCAGACCAACGCCGAAGGCGCCAAAGTCGGTGCAGGCCTTATTTCCAGAAAGTTTGATGTATTTGGATAATTGTTTGAAGAGTTTTTGGAGGCACCTCTTGGAGAACCGACCTTGGGCTCTATTTGGGGCCGAATTTCATCAGAAATTTGCTCCTCTACGCTCATTTTTTGCTCCACATCATTCCATTCCACTACCATATTGGAATCAATTAGTGATTTTTCTTTCATAGTTTAGAGTTTTTTTGGTTAAATTTAGTGTGAGACTTTCTGTAAGAGTGTTGGAGAAGGATAAAATTCAGAGAATTCTTCCTCCCGCATTTCTAAGGAAAGGCTACAAAGGATTTGCTTTGAGAAAGTGATGTTGAATATGGGAAATCAAATACAGAATCAAGGGAATGCTATTAGAAATATTGAAAATCAATTAGGACATATTGCTACTGTACTTAGTAACAGATCTTCTAAAATTCTTTCGAGTACTGTGGATGTTAATCCAAAAGATCAAAATAAAGAGCAAATTAAAACTATTCAATTACGAAGTGAAAATGAAATTGAAACAAGGATCCAAAGAGAAACTGAAGTTGATGAAGAGAAGGAAGAAATGAGAAATGATCAACAGGAAAATAAACAAACACAGGTTCCTGTAGAGAAACCATTACCACCATTTCCTCAAAGACTGAAGCAGAATAATATAGATAAACAATTTACAAAATTTTTGGAAATCCTTAGGAAGTTAACGATAAATATTCTTTTTGTTGAAGCTCTGGAACAAATGCCAAGTTATGCAAAATTTATGAAGGATGAGAAAAGGAAGTTTACAGATCACGAGACCGTTGCACTCAGTGAAGAGTGTAGTGTTATTATTTAGAAAAAGCTTCCTGAAAAATTAAAAGATCCTAGTAGCTTTACTATACCTTGTACAATTGGTGAAAAATTTTATAGAAAGGCTTTATGTGATTTAGGAGTGAGTATCAATCTTATGCCCTTATCGATCTTTAAATGTTTAGATTTGAGAGAAATTTTTCTTACTGCTGTAACTCTTCAGTTAGCTGACCAATCAATAACTTATCCAAAAGGAGTTATAGAGGATGCACTAGTCAAATTGGATAAATTTATTTTCACTATAGACTTTATAGTATTGTATATGGAGTAAGATAAAGAGACTCCTATTATTTTAGGGAGACCATTTCTTGCAACAGGAAGAGATGTAATAGATGTACAAAAAGAAGAATTAATAATGAGAGTTAATAATCAAGAAGTAAAATTTAATATTTAGATGTGCAAAAAGGAGAATTAATAATGAGAGTTAATGATCAAGAAGAAAAATTTAATATAATAAAAGTTATGAAATATCCTGCAATAGAAAAAGATAATGAATGTTTCAGGATGGAAGTAGCTGATTATTTAAGTAATGAACAATTTAAGAAAGAATTCGAAGATAAATTTAAGCAAGGAGAAATTTTTGAAAATGAAGATGAAGTTAAAGAAGAAGATTTGGATTATATTCAGAACAAATTTGAAACGTTAGACTTGTTGGAAAATGATAGTAAAAATTTTCTTCCTTCAAGTATTAAACGTCCTGAACTTGAATTAAGAATATTACCTGCCCATTTAAAGTATGTATTTTTAGGAGGATCATCTACATTGCCTGTTATTATATCTTCCAAGTTAACTAAAATTCAAGAAGAAAAGTTAATAGAAATGTTGAAAAAGTATAGAAAGGCTTTTGGATGGATTTTAGCAATTATTAAAGGAATTAGTCATTCAATTTGTATGCACAAAATTTTATTTTATGAACAATATGAACCTAAAGCTCATCATCAGAGAAGATTAAACCTGATAATGAAAGAAGTTGTTAAAAAAGAGATTTTAAAACGGTTAGATACCGAAATTATATATCCTATTTCAGACAGTATTTGGGTAAGCCCAATTCACTGTGTTCCGAAGAAAGAAGGAGTGACTGTTGAAGAAAATGAGAGAAATAAATTAATATCAATAAAACAAGTAAATCGTTAGCGAATTTGCATTGACTGTAGAAAATTAAATATGACCACCAGAAAAGATCACTTTCTTTAACCCTTTCTAGACCAAATGTTGGATAGATTGGTAGAGAACAAGTATTATTATTATTAGATGGATATACTGGTTATCACCAAATTCCAATTGTTTCAGAGGATCAAGTGAAAACAACATTTACAAGCCCATATGGAACATTTGCTTTTCATAGAATGTCTTTTGGACTATGCAATGCACATGCAACATTTTAAAGAAATATGATGTCAATTTTTAGTAACTTTATAGAACATGGAATGAAAGTGTTTATGGATGATTTTTTTGTATTTAGAACTTAGTTTGAATTATGCCTTAATAATTTAGAAAAAGTTCTAGAAGTATGTGAAAAAGTTAATTTAGTATTAAATTGGGAAAAATATCAATTTATGGTTGCAGGAGGTATTGTACTTGGGCATAAAATTTTTGAAAAAGGCATGGAATTAGATCCTGCAAAAATCCATGTTATAAAAAAATTACCATCATCTACTAGTGTTAAAGGGGTGAGAAGTTTTGTACGACTTGTTGGTTTTTACAGGCGCTACACAAAAAGTTTTTCAAAAATAACTAAGCCGTATTGCCAACTTTTAGAAAAAGATACAAAATTTGATTTTAATGAAGAATGCATAAAAGCATTTGAGTTATTAAAGAAAAAATTAGTCACTACACCTATAATACTACCACCAAATTGGGAAAAACCAATTAAAATAATGTGCGATGCTAGTGATTATGTTATTGGGGCTGTATAAGGACAACAACATGACAAAGTTTTTAAGGTTATATATTATGCTTGCAAGACTGTAAATGAGGCTCAAATTAATTATACTATTACAGAAAGAGAGTTATTAGCTATTTTTTATGCCTTCGATAAACTTAGTCCTTACTTAATTGGAACTAAATGTATAGTGCATACAGATCATTCTGCTATTAAATATTTAATGCAAAATAAGGATGCTAAACCAAGATTAATTACATGGATACTTCTATTGCAAGGGTTTGATTTTACTGTGATTGATAGAAAGGAAAATGATAATTATATAGCTGGACATTTGTCTAGAATAGAAATAGAAATATTAACTAATTTTGTAAATAAAATTTTAGAGAATTTACATGATGAACAATTGTATAGCATTGATGAAATGAATGTACCGTGGTATGCTGATATAGTGAATTATATTGTAAGTGATATTCTACCACTTGATATAAAAAATTCACAATTAAAGAAGTTTACATATGATTCAAAAGATTATTTTTGGGATGACTCATATTTATATAAACAATGTAACGATCTAATTATGAGAAGATGTGCGCCTTATGAAGAAACTCACAGATAATTGAAAGATATCATGATTCTGAATTTGGAGGACATTTCAGAACAAATAGAACTGCATATAAAAGTTTACAACAACTACAACAACAACAACAACAAAGCCTTAATCCCACTACGTGGGGTCGGCTACATGAATCCTTTTTCTCCATTGCGTCCTATTTAGTGTCATATTTTCATTTAGTTCTAGTAAATTAAGATCATTTTTAATACAA
>JXCR01061923.1:137665-186133 GCA_002079205.1 Phalaenopsis hybrid cultivar | reverse complement strand
ATATATTATGCTAGTAAAACTCTAAATGATGCTCAAATTAATTACACTACTACTGAAAGAGAGTTATTAGCTATTGTATATGACTTTGATAAATTGCGACCTTACTTGATTGGAACCAAATGTATAATGCATACAGATCATTCTGCTATCAAATACTTGATGCAAAAAAAGAATGTTAAACCAAGATTAATTAGATGGATACTTCTATTGCAAGAGTTCAATTTTGTTATAGTTGATAGAAAGGGAAATGATAATCAAATAGCTGATCATTTGTCTAGACTAAAACAAAAAATATTAACTAATTTTACAAATGAAATTTTAAAAAAAAATTTTGATGAACATCTATATAATATTGATGAAATGAATATACGGTGGCTTGCCGATATAATAAATTATATTGTAAGTGATCTTCTACCACCAGATATTAAGAATCAACAATTAAGGAAATTTCTATTTTTGGGATGACCCATATTTATATAAACAATATAAAGACCCAATTATTTGGAGGTGTGTGCCTTATGAAGAAACTCAACAAATAATTGAAAGATGTCATGATTCTAATTTTGGAGGACTTTTGGAACAAATAGAACTACATATAAAACTTTGCAATTTGAATTTTATTAGCGTACTCTTTTTAGAGATGTTAATGAATATAATAAAACAAGCGATCGATGTCAGCGAGTGGAAATATTTCTAGAAGAAATGAAATGCCTCTAGATTACACAATCAAAGTTAAAATTTTTTATGTGTGGGGATTAAATTATATGGGGACATTTATGCCTTCATTTGGAGATTTAAAAATTGTACATGCTATTAATTATACGTTCAAATGGATTGAAGCATTGTTGTACCTAAATGTGATGCTCAGAGTGTTTTTAAATTTTTAAATAAAAATATTTTTACAAGATATGGAATGCCAAGAATAATTATTATAGATGGAGGATCCTATTTTATAAATAAGAGAGTTGAGAAATTGATTGAGAAATTGATTAAGAAATATGATATTATGCATATATTCTCTACTACTTATCATCATCAGACCAGCGGTCTAACAGATATATCTAATCATGAAATAAAACAAATTTTGGAAAAAGTTGTAAATCCCTATATATTGGATTGATATGCTAGATTAGATATTGCATTATGAGCATACAAAACTTCTTATAAAACTCTTATTGGAATGTCCCCATATAGACTTATTTTTGGAAAAACATGCCACTTACCCGTAGAATTGAAACATAAAGAATTTTAGGCTATTAAGGAATTTAATTTTAATAAATAAGATGCTGGTGAGAAAATATTATTGTAACTCAATGAACTTGAGGAGATTAAAATGAAACATATGATAATGCAAAAATCTATAAAGAGAAAATGAAAATATGGCATGATCGGAAAATTATTAAAAAGAAGTTTGAACCTGAATAAGAAGTTTTATTATATAGTACAAGATTGAGATTATTTCAAGGAAAAATGAAATCTAGATGGTTATGACCATTTAAAGTGATTAAAGTCTATCATTCTGGAACTATTGTTATTAAAGATCCTAAAACTGGAAAGATATTTAAAGTTAATGGGCATCGATTGAAATATTATTATGAAGGACACATGCCACAATTTAAGGAAATTTTGATGTTAAGTCATCTTGATTAAACAATGGTACGTCGGGCTGATGACGTTAAACTAAGCGTATTGTGGGAGGCAACCCATATATAAATATATCTATTTTGTTTAATAAGTGTTTTATATATTAGGAAATAATAATATTTTTTACTCCTACAAAATTTTATGTATCATAAATTAAGACAAATATTGGTATTGGAGGAAAAATTTGGAACTGAATTGAATAAAAAATAACAGACGTAATTTTGGCCGCTGGCGCCGACGGCGCCCATCTACACAGGCTATGGCACCGACCACGCTATTGGGAGCACCGACAATGCCATTGAGAGTGCCGACAGCACCGAGAGCAGTTCGTGTGGTTCAGAACGTATGTGGCAGACTTTGGCGAGATTGCACTTCAAAATAACCACCGAGAGGCATTTTTAAAGGCCTAAAAACTGCATTGGACGACCAGAAACTGTCAAATTTCGAAATCCATGGCTTCCAATTCTAGAAAATACTTCCAAGTATAGAGTTTTCAATAGAAGAATGTTTATCAGTTTTGACATGCATAGATTATACAATAAAGTCATTTTAAAAAAGATATTTTTTAAGGAGAGAGGCTTTGTCAGTCATGGATTGAGTAATCCAAGTTCACAGATTGAGAAAATCATTGTACAGAGGTGTTGGGAAGTTCTATGCTACACTACCACTGCAGTTATTGTACCAGTAGTAAAGGAATTCTATGCTAACTTACATGAAATTACTCAAGGAGTCGTCTTCATTTGAGGTAAGGTTGTACCATTTACTCCGGCTCGAAGTAATAATTTATATATGATAGAAAACATTCCAATTTGTCATTATACAAATTTTATCCCAACGAGAGATATGATGCATGATGTATATAACCTTATGATGGATGAAAATGATAATTGGGAAATCAGAGATGAGTGATACGTTAGTTTCTCCACTTCACTGCTTAATCCAAGATCAAAATAATGACATTTCTTCATATCTGCAAAATTACTCCCTACCATGAAGATTAGTAGAGTTACAAAAGAAAGTCTCATTTTAAACTATTGCATTCAAATGGAAAAATCCATTGATGTGGGATTGATTACATTTTAATCTATTATGGGTATTATTATGAATGGGCCTATATATGGACTGGGGCATCCTTCTACAATTTTCTTACAGTGCAGAGAATCTCAAGTGCCATATGGAAGTTGGGAGAAAGTATTATTACCTTGGGAGCCCATGATTCCTATTGATGAAAATTATATTGGAAATGGAAATGAAGCATTAGATGTTCTCTTGGATCATGCATCACATGCTTCAACACCATTAATGCCACAAATAGTTGGAAGTTCAATAGTTTTGGAGAAGAAAATGAAGAAAATAGAAAGAGATCTTCAAAGTATTATGAATGCAATAGGAAATCTTAACTACCTTTTTGATCACCTAGATTGGAGAATGAAGGAAACTTTGATCATACTAGAATAATTGAAGCAGTATTAGTGCAAATGTTCAAGAAAAATGGATGGATCGATGAAAATTTGACTGATCAATTCTCGTATTGACCCTTCTACAATCTATATGTCCATTACCAGTCTGTGGGTGATATTAGAGGAGGAGAAAGTATTGAAGATGAAACAGAATAATTGAAGAAGTTGAACTCTCTACTATTTTAAAGTAATTATGTTTCTAATGTGATTGTGTAGATTTACTTTACTTTACTATACTTTGATTGTGTGTACAATTTTGTGTCAGCGTTCTATTGTTGTTGCTTGATTTCAACGCTGAATTATAATTTAGTATGCTTTATGTATGTGAAAGTGTGATTAGAAAATTGTATTTGTAAAAAGTGTATTTTCATATAAAAAAGTTAGTTTGGTGTTATTTGTGAAAATGCTTGTTTGTGAATTATTTTAAGATGAAAATTAGTGTTCAAAAAAACTAAATAGACTTTGGAATGAATTGAAAGAAAGTTGAAAATTGCGAAAATTAAAAAAGTGAATTTTTGGCCACTGGCGCCAACGACGCTGGCATGGGCGCCGACAGTGCCCTCTACCCAAAAATCCCCGAACCCCTTAAAATTTGTGATTTACACAGTAAAAATACCATTTTTACCCTTTTGGTCACCTTCAACCTCCGATATTTGCACCTATGGATTACTATTGCTTGGATTTGAGGCGACTTTAAGGCAAAAGAAGTTCAGATTTCATCTTTTCTAGGTAAGAGCTACGCTTTGAACTCAAAATTTTTTATTTTCACCAAAGATTTATCTTACATTGCCGACATCAAAAATTTTGAAATTTTTTTAGAAGATTTTGAGAAAATCCTTTGGTGAAGAACTCTTATTTAGTAGATTTAAGTTTAAAATGTTCTACATTGTAATTTTCAAAATTTTTGGGAATTTATTTGGATTTTATCAAATTTTCATAGATTACCATGACACAAAGAATGAGCAAGGGAAAGAGAAAGATAGATTATGATGATTAAAAGTTTGTCAACTACACTGCTAAACTTTGTTTCAATACTCTGCTTGCAACTTAGAAAGTAATTCTGCATCGAGGATTTAAAAATCTGAGTGGAGAAGTTGAAAGATTAATTAAAGCTTGATAGTGGGAGAATTTTTGTTACTTTATTGCCAGGCTATTATTGGTATAGTGATGGAGTTCTATGCTAACTTTAAGGAAACTTCTAAAGGCTGCATGATTGTTCGTGGAAAAATGATAGAATTTAATCCAAGGAGAATTAATTAATTTTATCAGTTAGAGGATGTGTATAGCTGCTAACATAAATCATTTTCTGCTACAAATGAGGCCTTGGATGAAGTTATTTCTTTTCTTACTGCTGGAAGAGGAGCTTGGAAGGTGAAGAATGATGTTAAGGTAAACTTCCCTCTTTCTATGTTAAATGTAGTATCTAAGGCTTGACACTACTTTTTTTTGGTAGAATGATGCCAACAAATCATTGTAGTGAGGTTACAAAGGATAGAGCCATCTCGAACTTCTGTATCGAGTAGATGAGAAGGATAAATGTAGGCTATATTGTTTATAGAAACACTCATTCTATTGCTTTGGGAGGGATTACTTGTAGTTTAACACACCCTGCTCTGATCTTCACACTATGTGAATAGTCGGAGTTGATTTTAGAATGGATGAGAAGAGGACTGAACCTCTAAAACCTATTGTGCCTACTAATATTAAGACTTATAAATCTTATGTTGGATGGAGATCTAGATATAGGAGTAGGGATATTCCTTCTACTTCTAGTACCCTTACTCCCCACGAACTTATGGAGCAACTGAAGATCCAACAGGGAGATATCTTGAAGATGGAAAACAAAATGGAAAATATGGAGGCCAAAAATGCACACAATGATTATTTGATAAGGCAGAAGTTTGAATATGATTCTACTTATGATGATGCGATGGTCAGATACATGAGGGGTGACCACTCAGTTCAGTTTCCTACTGACCCTTTTTTTACCCCGTATCAGCAGCAAAACTTTTATGTGAAAGAAGAAGATGATGATTGGTGTGTTTTAGTTTGATTTTTTTGTTTAGTTTATGTTTGGTTGTACTTTATTGTTGTGATTGTTTGTTTTTAGAGCATAATTGATTTATTTTAAATATTACGTTGTATTGTGAATAGTAGGATTGTGAAACTGTTTTTACGTTGGAAATATGTTTAGTACTATTGGTAGTATTTAGTACTTTATTGGATGTATTTGTAGTCAACTTTTTCTCAGCAATTTTTTTATTTAATGTTTTAAGTCTTGTTGCTTTTCATATTAGCACCTGTAATATTTCAGAGTTAAGTCATAATATCAGAACCTTCAACAGGTATGTCTTTTCTTTATGTATTAAATGTTTTCTTTCACCCTTAATTTTTTTCAATTTTTCATCCTAAATCTTTTAAAAATTTAAGTTTGGGGGAAAGAAAACTCTTTTTTAAAGAAAAAAACTTAATTTCATTTGTCCTCAATTAACTATGTTTTCAAAATTTTTAAAATTTAACTTGACCACTGATACTAGAGGGCAACTTTAGATAACTATATTTGGGTTTCTAAATATATAATAATCTTAAGTAAAAAATTTCAATAATAAAGGTTAATTTTATAGATTAAAATATTTATTTAGTGAAACTTTAGATAACTATATTTTCCACTTTTTAGAAAAAAATGTAAGAAGTTCTAAATATATTTTCTATATTTTAGACCAAAATGTAAAAAAATTAAGATATACTTTAGAAAACTGTATTTAGTAAAAATTTTCAAATAATAATAACGGTAACTTTAAATAACTATATTTGCTTCTTACTAAATGTAAGAAGAAAAGAAAAAAACTTTATAAAAAATCTTTAAAGCTAATATAAATTTATAAAGTGAAGGAATGTGAAAAGTTTTTAACTTTAAGAAGATGATAATGAAGTTCAAAATCTTTAAAGGCTATCGAGATATAGTAATCCTCACATAAAAAAAAGAAAGAAAAGAAAAGAACAAGGATTGAAAATGATCTTGAAAAGAAAATAAAAGAAAAGGAAAGAAAAGAAAAAGATGTGAGGAGAAACTTGAGAAAATGCCTAATTAAAAATTGGCTTCACNTTCAAAATCTTTAAAGGCTATCGAGATATAGTAATCCTCACATAAAAAAAAGAAAGAAAAGAAAAGAACAAGAAATTGAAAATGATCTTGATAAGAAAATAAAAGAAAAGGAAAGAAAAGAAAAAGATGTGAGGAGAAACTTGAGAAGATGCCTAATTAAAAATTTGCTTCACTTGAATCAACATAAAGAAGAAGACTTGACTACATTTTGTAAACTTATATTTCAGTATTAACATATTTACTAGTAAAGTGTTTTGTTTTTTATATGGGATATTCTAATGACTTTAATATGAATAATTTGCAATTTTCCTTGAAAAGAATAGAGAATAAGAAATCTTAGACTTAACTGCTAGATATTCTTATACTTTAGTATTAGCTGGAGTTATTTTACCTTTTTTTAAAGTTTTGTAATTGTATTTAGTGGATTAAAATATGGAAATCTAGAAGTTAAAATCTTTTCCATGAGTCATATTTTTTATAAAGTAAAGGAGTTACTTGATGACAAGTAACGTTTAAGTTTGGGGGATTTTGATACACTAAAAATACATACATATTTAGATCCATATTTTAACTCATTTTTTGTGATATTTCACTTTAAAGGAAAGTATTTTTTATGTTTTATTGCAGGTTGTTCATTTTTAGGACTTGAAGCAAAAATGATGGAATTTGGAGTCGAAGTAGATCTTTAGAAGAAATGTTCAGCACCGATGGCGCTAGATTGGGCGCTGATGATGCCATTTGACAGAGAGCACAGATTAATTAAATGACCACTAGAGCCAATGTCGGTGCAAGCCCTGTTTATAAAATATTAGACAAATATTGATGTTTTTTTAAGAGTTTTTGGATGCATCTATTGGATAATAGACATTAGGCTCTATTTAGAGCAAAAATTGATAAAAAAATATCCAATTTAACCGCTTGTCAGCGCTATTTTTGGGTGGGGGGTGTTGCCCATAAGAAGCTGTCGGTCACCGAAATTAAAATCCCGTTGCCCACTTCAGAAGGACATTTTAATTTACATATATTTTTAGTTTTTAAAAAATATGAAATCAAACCGGCCATATTTTCATAGTTTAAATTAAAGAGTGTTATACCTCAAATCCTGTATCTATCCTAAAAGATAAACACAAGTTGAGGATGAGGCTCGATCAAATAAACTAAGGAATATATGACATCCGTTTGGTCTGCGAAACCATTGTATTTGCCGATAAGTTTNAGGAGTTACTTGATGACAAGTAACGTTTAAGTTTGGGGGATTTTGATACACTAAAAATACATACATATTTAGGAGTTTATTTGAAAATCAAAATAGGAGTTACTTTATGTTTTATTGCAGGTTGTTCATTTTTAGGACTTGAAGCAAAAAGGATGGAATTTGGAGTCGAAGTAGAACTTTAGAAGAAATGTTCAGCACCGATGGCGCTAGATTGGGCGCTGATGACGCCATTTGACAGAGGGCACAAATTAATTAAATGACCACTAGAGCCAATGTCGGTGCAAGCCCTATTTATAAAAGATTAGACAAATATTGATGTTTTTTTAAGAGTTTTTGGATGCATCTATTGGAAAATAGACATTAGGCTCTATTTAGAGCAATAATTGATCAAAAAATATCTCATTTAACCGCTTGTGGGCGCTACTTTTGAGTGGGGGGTGTTGCTCATAAGAAGCTGTCGGTCACCGAAATCAAAATCCTGTTCCCCACTTTAGAAGGACATTTTAATTTACATATATATTTAGTTTTTTAAAAATATGAAATCAAACCAATCCCATATTTTCATAGTTTAAATGAAAGAGCGTTATACCTCAAATCCTGTATCTATCCTGAAGGATAAACACAAATCTTGAGTATGAGGCTCGATCAAATAAACTAAGGAATATATGACATCTGTTTGGTCTGCGAAACCATTGTATTTGTCGACAAGTTTCTCTATTTAAAATAAAGGATTAAATAGGGTTTATATTAAGTAAGGTTCGAACATGCTTCCTATAAGGGCAAGCCCTTATAGTTAATTATATCTTAAATGACCAAAGTCACCTAAGAAGACTCTCGATAAAAAATCAAGAAATATTATCTTCAAGGAGTTTTAAAGGGTAGGACTTTTCAAGGAGATCGGATGTAGAGGTGTGAAAGGGTATTGGTTCAAATTTGGAACATTTTATTGTAGAATCCAAAGGAGGAAGAACTAGGTGATGTCATGGATCCAAAGGAGAACCTCGGTGACTTCCCAAGCTATCCTAATGTTTGAATTCAGTTTTGAGGAGAAACATTTAAGTATTTCATCCTGCCAATTTTATTAGTTAGGGCCTACATTTGTGTGAAACGATCATAGAAATAGCCTGGAAGATGTGAGGATTTAGGTCGTGACAAACGACAACCTCGGAATCTTAAGACTAGTTAGGGCTTATATTGTATAATATGATTATACAAAGGCCCAAATATAAGGTGAGGATTTACGTTGCATAAGCATGCAACCTCGAAGTCCTATGACTTTGTTGTTTATATCCAAGGAAGGAAGATTGGTTTAGTTGAGGAAGATAGGTTTTGCTATTGAAGATGGTCATGCTGCCCACCACGCCGCGACGAGTTTGAGTATTCTAGTGTCTCAACTTATAATGTCAAATCAGATGACCCTATGGTTGAAGTTCTTTAAATTTTATGGGGGCATGTTAAATTGGATTGGAGCGACACCGGTTAGGATCCTACGATTTTCTCGTTCCGACACCAATATTTTCTATTGGATTCACTTAGTCTAAATGAACTTACTAAACTCAACTTAATGAGTTCTATAATTTTATTTAGACCGTAGGAAGCCTCGTTAGCAAGCGTAGGTTACCTCCTCCGAGAGATTCCCAATCATACGATAGAGACATCTTAATTAGTTGTAATTGTAGTTTTGTGTGATGTTTGTGATTAAATTTTGAGTTGTTTTATATTTTGAATCTTGTGGCAGTGAATTTTATCTTAGTTGATTTTAGTTTTGGTTTTAGTTTTCCATGCAAATTTGTATAAGCACAAAATTATAGCATAAAATTACAAGAAAGGCAACGCTGAAAACTGTAAAAAGCGTACCTGGAGAGTTTTTTTGTTCCACCACCTGAAACTTAAAATGCATGCCAGGGCAATTTATATAGAGGCAAAAAGTAAGGTTTTGGTAGTTTTCCTAACCCTATGTCATATCTTGATGGGTCCTTAGGAGTATAATTAAGGATGATTTTGTCAATAAAAACAAATTAAGTTTAGTAGATCTTCGAGGTATCCAACAGATATAGAGAAAGAAGCAGGTCCGTGCTACTCTCTCGCTGCCTAGTGGAAAATCTCGAGTTCTTTTAAACTTATTATGTTGCTTAATAATTCATCTTATAACGACCCTAAAGCTCAATGAAATTTGATGTCTCAATTAACCCTAAGGGTAAGGTAATTATCATCTGTAATTTAATTTGAAAATTATGTGGGTGAAGACTCTTAAAGAGGCAAGTTAATGTTATTGGAACACTTAACCAAATTTTGGTACTAATTAGGCTTGTAGTGTTTGAAAGATGTTTTAATTTTAAATGATGTTTACTTTTCTAATCCTTACTTAAATAAAACTTGATTTAGCCAAAGTCACTCCTAAGTCCTTAAGACCTGGGTGAGTGTCTTAATTAGCTTTGAAAAGATTAAGCTTTAGGTGGTCATAATTCATGATTTGAATTTTATTTGAAAATCAAAATAGGGGTATCAAATTGATTATATATTGACTTCAAAAGTCATACGCCTAAGCCCTAGGTTCATTTTATTTTAGTAAACTTCCAAATTTTACTTATTTTTTTAATTAAGAAAGTGAGGTTGGTTTCTACCATTTAACCCCTTCTGTTTCAAACATCAAATAAATTGATTAAGATAAGAGGTTACCCATTTTCCTTCTTGAATTAAGCATAAATGTTAATTAAGGCTAAATTTCCAAAATTACACA
Organism: Phalaenopsis hybrid cultivar; assembly: GCA_002079205.1. NCBI lineage: Eukaryota > Viridiplantae > Streptophyta > Magnoliopsida > Asparagales > Orchidaceae > Phalaenopsis > Phalaenopsis hybrid cultivar. The sequence goes on along the minus strand of JXCR01061923.1, from coordinate 175,967 downwards.
TTTGCCCCTAAGGTTCTAACACTTCATAATTTGTCAAATTTAATTCAAATGACTTTAAAATTTTTATCCTACCACATTCATGGGTCAATTAAGACATTAGAGGAGAAAATGTGATTTTTCAAAATTTAAATTATTTTTATGTAAAAATAGGATTTTTCAAAGAAAATTCCTAACTTGACCAAGGTAAAATTTAATTCCTTGAAATTTTTACTGGAGGTAGGCTTAAGCAAGAGAAGCCTTCAGACCAAATTTCATGATTTGTTGAATTTAATCTGAATTTTAAGAATTATTGTAAGTTCTGAGGTATTCATTAAATATAAAATATTTTAAATGAGAAAAATTAAGTTTTGTATTTTTGAAAAGTCTCCCTGAAGTAAGAAAACTCAGAGAAGAAGATTTATATTTTTTTGAGTTTTATTTGATTTATTGGAATTATTTTTAATGAAACCTCATTTTTAGCCTTTAAAAATTATTTTTAAGCTTTGAAATTCAATTTCTTTATTTAGAAAACCAAGAAAAAAAATTTCAATTGTTCCAAAGTGCTTAGGAAACAATTTAGAACATTTTCATGAATTTTTTTATTTTTGTGATTTTTATGAATTTTTAATTATTTTAAATATTTAAAAATATGCTAAAAATTAAGTTTTTCTTTTAAATATCATTTTATTTTTATAAAATTTCCCTGATTACAGAGAACTCCAAAAACAAGTTTTCATATTTTTTTTGAGTTATATTTTGATTTTAAAAAAAAATCATTTAAGTGTAAAAAAAAGATATTTAACTTGAAAAATCAATTTAGACCATCAAATATATTCAAAATTGTTTGAAATTTTTATGGGGAGTTCTCTGGATCTTAAAAAAAAGGTGGAGATCAAAGTCAAGTTATTTTGATGTTTATAGTTTCCAAAATTAATTATCCTAATGATTTAGTGTTTGTGAAAATTAGATGCATTTTAAATGACTTGACTCATGAAAAATTTTCCTAAAGGTTTCCTGGTCATCATAAACCTTCAAAATTTTTCTTGGACTTTTCTAATCAACATGCTAATTTTCATGATTAATTTAAGCAAATAATGTGCATAAAATTGAAAAATATAGATCTCTGTCTAGAGACTTTCCATGACTTTAGAAAAATCAGAGGATGTTTCTCTTGATAGAGGATATAACATGTTAAAGTTTTGAGCCATGGCGAAGTGCCAATATGCATGGGGAATCAAAACATTCAAATCATTATTTAATTAATTAAAATAAAATATTCATCAAATAGACTTCAAATTATTTCCACATTGCTCTCCTTTGTTCACTAAGCAAGATGGTATTTTTATTTTATTTTTGTGATTTTCTACACCAAGATATTAATTTTTGAAGTTAGGGGTATTTAAATAAATAAGAAAAAATCCATATTTACCTATTTAAACAGCGCGACGCCATGTAGATCCTAGGAAACTCTGAACTCCACGCGGCGCCCTCCCATTCGACACCGCCATCCACCTCATTGCTGACTCGGCCCGCAGTTTATGTTCCTAAGCGCTGTCCGGCTTGATCTCCTCCGTCCAACCAAGCGATCGAATGGCTTCCTTCATCGTCTCCAATAGAGTGATCTCATGACCGTCCACACTAAAACCCTAAGATCTCAGCCTAGACTCAATCAAATCACTTATCGACTCGTCTAAGTGAGACGAACATATCCATATAGTAATCATGCAATTAAATTAAGCTTAATCAAATGGAGAGTCAAAATAGGCTCGGGAGAAGGAGAAATTTTATACCTTTGCTCTAAGAAGTGAAGGTTCAATCAGAGGATCTTGGCATGTTCTTTGGGGTCCAAGAAGGCTAGGGATTAAGCCTCTTGTTGTGGTGTAAGGCCTATGTATGAATAAAACCAAGCTCAATTTGAAGTGTTGTTCTAGAGCTATGGTAAAGGCTATTTCAGAGGGTAATTTGATGGGGCATTGTCTTCTCTTGCTGTTTTGAAGGTGTGAACACAAGCAATTGAAGTTTGGTGGAGTTTTCAGAGATGTCCTATTTCTGCTCTAATTTTTAAGCTTAAAATTAGGGTTACACAGGGGGAATAAAGATAGTGTAGTGATTGGAATGGGCTGTGGAGGTCACAAGGAAGCTCTGTGAGTGATTTGGGAAGCTCTCTCTGAGAAAATTTTAGCACACCTCCCATGGTCGTGGAGGTGACTTTTTATAAAAAATGTCATGGGGTGGCTCTCAGGGCACAAGTTTGGGTGCATTATGGTGCTTAGGTGGAGGGCAGATGAGCTCTACAGTTTGATTTGGATGAGTTGGCCTCTAGGTTTGATTTGGGTGAAGCTCCATAGGGGTGGGTCTCGATTTGGCCATTTTCCGGCCACTAGGCTGGTTGGCCAGTTAGGGGGAGGTAGCTAGGAGCTCAGAGAACACAGGGGAATATGTCAAAGTAATTTAATTGATTGAGGTTTAATTTTGGCAACAAAAACCTAAGCTTAAGCAAAAATGGAATGAAATCCCTTAATTTAGGGTACCTTTGGTCAATGGTTGAGGTGGAGTTAATTTGGTGACTTTGGGGTAGTTAGACCATCAAGTGATCAAAGTTTGGGTTTGGGCTAGGTTAGCCATGTTAAATGACCTAATTGATTGATCAACATTATGTAGATTATTGTTATGAAGATTTTTGTTGAAGGGTTGAAGTGATTTTGAGTTCAATTAGTAGGTCAATTTGAGGGATTTTTGAGATTTAGCCAATTTGGGCATGTTGGGCTAGACATGGGTCTAGGTTAGGCTAGCCTTGGGCTAAGTCCAAATTTAATGGTCCACGATCAAGGGATCTGTTGTGAAGATTTTTATGAAGGGATGGAGTGGAAATTTTGGGGTTAAGGCCCTCAATTTTGGTGAAATTTTGAGACATGGTCAATTTGAGGTAAATTTGGGGCTTTTGAACAGGTTGAAATCAAATGAAATTGAGGTCCTGATAGGGCCAACTGAAGGTAAAATTTGATGTGTAAGAATTTTATGAAGATTTTTTAACACAAATTGTGGCCAATTGAGTGGGCTATGGGTTCAATTTGGTGGAACCAACTCATGGGGCCAAAATTGGGTTTTTGATTTAAATCAAAATTGGATTCAAATCATGGATCAATTGTGCTTGGATTTGGTCTTCATTGGTCATATGAAGAGTGAATTTGAGTTTAGAATTGAAATTAGGGGAATTTAGACCAATTGGATAGACATTTGATGTGATTTGGAGAAAATATGGGCCTTTAAAGGGCAATTTGGTGGTTTTGATCAAGGATGGTTAAAATAGCCCAATTGGGACATGTGATAGTTGAGAAAAATGAAATTAGGAATATTTGCGAGGTTTTGCGAATTTTTGGGATTTTATAAAATTTTTGAAATTTTGGGCCAAAGAGGGGTATTTCGGTAATTTGGCTAATTTGGGGATTTTGGGTAATTTGGGTGTTTTCAAGGTGTTTGAAATGATTTTTGAATAAGTTTGGGTATTTTGGCTAGATTTGGAGATTTTGGCCAAATTTGGGGTCCCAAGGGTAACTGGTAATTTGGGGGAATTTAGGGGCATTACGGTAGGTTGGGTATTTTGATAGAGTTGAATTGCCAACCACCATAAATAAGCCATGGATCAATGGAAACACCATTTTGGGTCCTCTATGTAGTGGTCTTAGCTAAACCCTAGCCTAGAGCTAATGGGTTTAGGGAACCACCTACAGGAGTCTCCCAAAAGTATCAAAGGACCAAAGCCTAGAAGTCTAGGTTTAGGGTAATGAATGATTGTGAGTACAAGTGATTACAAGTAAGAGCCTTAGCCCTAGATTAACACCCAGGGTCAACCCTAAGGTCCAGCAGTCCTAAGGGTGACTCATCTTGAGTTTCCCCCTTAGTGACCCCACTTACTAAGTGCTAGAGGTTAGGACCAATATGTGGAACTTTAAGTTGAGTAGAGAAGAGTTTGAAATTTCTAATGGTAAGGGTTCCTTGTCTAGTTTTCTAAGAATAGTTAATAGGAAAGTCCTATGGCTAGACATTAGGCTACTAAAGAGGAAAAACTGAACCTCAACCAAAAGTGAGGTCAACACCGCTTTCCACTCTCTTCCAGGCTATTCCACATTCCCTACAACCACTTAGAGTCCATTAGTCATTTAATTTCTTTACAATTTTTAGTTTTTGTGGTGAGTTTAAGTGTGAATTCTTGTGTAAGAGTGTTGGAGAGGGAGATAAGTGAGAGATTTCTTCTTTCTACATTTCATAAGAGAGGCTACAAGGGATTTGGTTTGAGAAATAGTTTCGGATAAGTGTGGTTTGCTTATTAGTATTGTATGAACTAACTTTTATATATGAAATTTGTGTTTTGTTGTATTTTTCTCATGAAGTCTGAGTAGTTTCCTTTATCTTTCTCCCTACTCTGAGATATGGTGAAATGAAAAGATAATTTGGGTGTGCCAATATTAAAATATTAAATAAATTGTGATGGTTTTTCAACTCCGTTTTTAATTTACTTTTCGATCTGACCAATTAAATTGTTAAAATATGTTATGGAACATATGATCCGAGAAATTGAGTATGAGTTCCACAACAGAGTGAGAATCACATTTAATTCCGTGATAGAGTATTTTGTCATGGAATTAAACGCAAATAAATAGGGAAATATACATTTTTGGGTGTGGAATTGGAGATTTTAGGGTGACAGACTAAAATCCCAAATTCGGTCTTAGTGTTTAAGAACTAAAGTGAGTGTTGGCCTTCAAGGGGAAGGGAAGTGGGATCTCTGGAGCAAGAGCCAATATCTTCCTAGCCTAGCCATGGATTTTGGGATTAAACATGAGATTAGCCGATGATTTTCTATAACACTGAATCAGGGTAAAGAATTAAAATTGCTCTAATTTGGCACAATACATTTTTAAACCATTTATCTCATCTCATTTTACCAAAAACTCATTATAGTGGGAAATATGCTTTGTCATATTAGAAAACTTCATCACATAAACATAGTTTAGTAGTTACCATTTTAAGCTTTACATTTAATTTTTTTCAGTAGTTAATACTTTAATTCTGATAGTATCTAAGACATTCGAAAAGAGTGACAACAATTTAGTTTTATTTCTGTGAATTTTCTAGTTAATTTATCATTTCAAATTTAAACCTTCCTCATGGGATCGATATTTGAGGCTTAAATAAAAAGTCTTATAATACTTGATAAACGATACATCTACTTGCATAGGATCCCAACATTAAGTGCTTAACGTTTTTACTCATAGAATACCACATCAAGTTTCTGGCATCGTTGTAAAGCGGAGTCAAATTTATAAATTTTACACAACTATATTTTTGTGGACCACTTTACTTCCAAGCTAAGACTAATTTTAGTATGTAAAACTTCTCTTAAGTTTAACTGCCTCACTCCCTTTGGGATTGACATTCAGACTCAAAATCCAAAATTACTGATATGATACATACACTTATGATGACCACTGCACTTAGAATTAGGCTGTGTTTGGATTTTAGCATTAGCACAGAGTGTTTAAGCACATGCAGTCAGAGTCATCAAAGTATTTTCATGTCATTTTTAAGGAGCAACAGTGTAGTTAACCTAAGAAAATTTTAGTTGGATTAATTAGACATGGACCTGGAAATTTATGTTGTAGTCTTAGTGTTTAATTGTTTATTTGTTTGAAAATGAGAAAAATTTTAAAAATATTTTTGTTTGCTTGTTGTGTAAGGACTTCTAAGTCAAACCATTAGTTAGTGAATAAGTAGTGCAAGACCTATAGGACTTGACCCTTACGATCTAGAACTAGAGAGAACTATTAGGAAAATTAGAAAATAGAAATGACTTCATAAAATAGTAGAAGAAAAGGTGAACAATCAACAAAATAATGTTGATACACAAGAATTGATTAATGATCATCAAAACACGCATAGACTATTAAGGAATTACACTAATCATATAGTAAATGAAATTCTTTTATGTATTCAAACTCCTACTGTAGGAGCTAAAATATTTGAACTTTAGGGGACTATTATTCAAAAGATCTAGAACAAGCAAATTGGCAGAACCCCGCATGAGGATCCAAATTTACATTTAACAAGTTTCTTAGAATCTTACACTACATTTTGCTATAATGTCATTTCAAAAATGCTACTGGGCTTAGGATTATTCCATTTTACTTATGAGATAAAGCCAAAACGTGGTTAAGCTTACTACACCAAGATCAATTAGGACATGGGGTGACATAGCCCAAAAATTCCTAGCTAAGTATTTCCTGCCTTAAAAAATAGCTAAACTAGAAGTGATATTACTTCATTTCTAAATTAGAAGGTGAGTTAATATATGAGGCTTGTGAGCAATTAAAGGAACATTTTTTTGAATTGCACATATCATGCACTGTCTGATTGGTTAATTATCTAGAGTTTTCACAATGGTTTAGTATGATCCATGAGAGATGCTTCCATTAATGGTTTGCTTATATCCAAGCCACTTCACAAGGCTTATTCTCTAATTGAGGAGATGACCAATAAATATTTTCAATGGTCCTGTGATAGAGTAAACCATATGAAGGTAGATAGCGTACGTGACACAGATGTACCGTCGATTCTAACTTCTCTGGTAAAACGTATAATTAGGAAGCTAGATCAATTTAAAATGAACTAACCTCAAGTACCTTCAGTAATTGAAGAAAATTCATTTAGATAAGTGATTGATTCTAGTACTTCATCATTTCAGAACTTAAATGGAATTAACAATAGACCTAATAACCCTTGTTCCAATTTCTATAACCCAAGTTGGAAGGAACATCAAAACTTTAACTGGAAAAAAATTCTGGTGAGGGAAACCAACAATGACAAAATAACCATACGAATCCTATAGAAAATTGAAATAATTAAGGTAGAACCAATTATAGACCTTCTTATCCTCTACNATTAGGCTACTAAAGAGGAAAAACTGAACCTCAACCAAAAGTGAGGTCAACACCGCTTTCCACTCTCTTCCAAGCTATTCCACATTCCCTACAGCCATTTAGAGTCCATTAGTCATTTATTTTCTTTACAATTTTTAGTTTTTGTGATGATTTAAAGTGTGAATTCTTGTCTAAGAGTGTTGGAGAGGGAGAGAAGTGAGAGATTTCTTCTTCCTACATTTCCTAAGAGAGGCTACAAGGGATTTGCTTTGAGAAATAGTTTCAGATAAGTGTGGTTTGCTTATTATTATTGTATGAACTAACTTTTATATATGAAATTTGTGTTTTGTTGATCTTTCTCATGAAGTCTGAGTAGTTTCCTTTATATTTCTCCCTACTCTGAGATATGGTGAAATGAAAAGATAATTTGGATGTGCGAATGTTAAAATATGAAATAAATTGTGATGGTTTTTCAACTCCGTTTTTAATTTACTTTTCGATCTGACCAATTGAATTGTTAAAATATGTTACGAAACATATGATCCGAGAAATTGAGTATGAGTTCCACAACCGAGTGAGAATCACATTTAATTCCGTGATAGAGTATTTTGTCATGGAATTAAATGCAAATAAATAGGGAAATATACATTTTTCGGTGTGGAATTGGAGATTTTAGGGTGACAGACTAAAATCCCCAATTCGGTCTTAGTGTTTGAGAACTAAAGTGAGCGTTAGCCTTCAAGGGGAAGGGAAGTGGGATCTCTGGAGTAAGAGCCAATATCTTCCTAGCCTAGCCACGGATTTTGGGATTAAACATGAGATTAGCCGATGATTTTCTATAACACTGAATCAGGGTAAAGAATTAAACTTGCTCTTATTTGGCACAATACTTATTTAAACCATTTATCCCATCTCATTTTACCAAAAACTCATTATAGTGGGAAAGATGATTTGTCATATTAGAAAACTTCATCACATAAACATAGTTTAGTAGTTACCATTTCAAGCCTTACATTTAATTTTTTTCAGTAGTTAATACTTTAATTCTGATAGTATCTAAGACATTCAAAAATAGTGACAACAATTTAGTTTTATTTCTGTGAATTTTCTAGTTAATTTATCATTTCAAATTTAAACCTTCCTCATGGGATCAATATTTGGGGCTTAAATAGAAAGTCTTATATTACTTGATAAACGATACATCTACTTGCATAGGATCCCAACATTAAGTGCTTAATGTTCTTACTCATAGAATATCACATCAAGTTTTTGACATCGTTGTAAAGCGGAGTCAACTTTATAAATTTTACACAACTATATTTTTGTGGACCACTTTACTTCCAAGCCAGGACTAATTTTAGTATGTAAAACTTCTCTTAAGTTTAACTGCCTCACTCCCTTTGGGATTGACATTCTGACTCAAAATCCAAAATTACTGATATGATACATACACTTACGATGACCACTGCACTTAGAATTAGGCTATGTTTGGATTTTTAGCATTAGCACAGAGTGTTTAAGCACATGCAGTCCGAGTCATCAAAGTATTTTCATGTCATTTTTAAGGAGTGACAGTGTAGTTAACCTAAGTAAATTTTAGTTGGATTAATTAGACGTGGACCTGGAAATTTATGTTGTAGTCTTAGTGTTTAATTATTTATTTGTTTGAAAATGAGAAAAATTTTAAAAATATTTTTGTTTGCTTGTTGTGTAAGGACTTCTAAGTCAAACCATTAGTTAGTGAATAAGCAGTGCAAGACCTATAGAACTTGACCATTACGATCTAGAACTAGAGAGAAATATTAGGAAAATTAGAAAATAGAAACGACTTCATAAAATAGTAGAAGAAAAGGTAAACAATCAACAAAATAATGTTGATACACAAGAATTGATTAATGATCATCAAAACACGCATAGACTATTAAGGAATTACACTAATCATATAGTAAATGAAATTCTTTTATGTATTCAAACTCCTACTACAGGAGCTAACATATTTGAACTTTAGGGGACTATTATTCAAAAGATGCAGAACAAGCAAATTGGCAGAACCCCGCATGAGGATCCAAATTTACATTTAACAAGTTTCTTAGAATCTTACACGACATTTTGCTATAATGTCATTTCAAACAATGCTACTGGGCTTAGGATTATTCCATTTTACTTAAGAGATAAAGCCAAAACATGGTTAAGCTTACTACACCAAGATCAATTAGGACATGGGGTGACATAGCCCAAAAATTCCTAGCTAAGTATTTCCTGCCTTAAAAAATAGCTAAACTAGAAGTGATATTACTTCATTTCTAAATTAGAAGGTGAGTTAATATATGAGGCTTGAGAACAATTAAAGGAACTTTTTTTGAATTGCACATATCATGCACTGTCTGATTGGTTAATTATTTAGACTTTTCACAATGCTTTAGTATGATCCATGAGAGATGCTTCCGTTAATGGTTTGCTTATATCCAAGCCATTTCATAAGGCTTATTCTCAAATTGAGGAGATGACCAATAAAGATTTTCAATGGTCCTGTGATAGAGTAAACCATATGAAGGTAGATAGCGTACATGACACAGATGTACTGTCGATTCTAACTTCTCTGGTAAAAGGTATAATTATGAAGCTAGATCAATTTAAAATGAACTAACCTCAAGTACCTTTAGTAATTGAAGAAAATTCATTTATATAAGTGATTGATTCTAGTACTTCATCATTTCAGATCTTAAATGGAATTAACAATAGACCTAATAACCCTTATTCCAATTTCTACAACCCAAGTTGGAAGGAACATCAAAACTTTAACTGGAATAAAAATTCTGGTGAGGGAAACCAACAATGAGGAAATAACCAGACGAATCCTATAGAAAATTGAAATAATTAAGGTAGTACCAACTATAGACCTTCTTATCCTCTATCGTTTAACTCTAACCCCCAATTTAAGGTAAAGAAGTTGTCTTTGGAAGGAGGTTGTACTGCAAATGGGGAATCAACTGCAAAGTCAAGGTGCAACTGTAAGGAACATAAAGAACTAATTGGAAGAGATTACTAATTCACTAAGCAATCAACCACAAAAAAATTTTTCTAGCAAGACANGAAGGAGGTTGTACTGCAAATGGGGAATCAACTGCAAAGTCAAGGTGCAACTGTAAGGAACATAAAGAACTAGTTGGAACAAATTACTAATTCACTAATCAATCAACCACAAGAAATTTTTTCTAGCAAGACTGAGATTAACCCTAAGGAGAAGAAAAGTGAGTTTGTGAAAGCTGTCCAATTAAGGAGTGGAAGAGAGTTGAAGGATGTAGTTAGAACCTAAAAATTCTGTGGAAAATATTTCAAAAAACTTGAGAATCCAGTCTTTCCAACTAAGATTAACTTAGAATAACCACCAACTATATTTCCTCAAAGACTCCAAAAATAAAAACTATATCAATGATTTTCAAAATTATTTGAAATATTTAAAAAGCTAACAATTAATATTTCTTTTGTTGAGTCTCTGGAGTAAATGCCCAAATTTATAAAGTTCATGAAAGTCATTCTTAACAAGTACATAAAGTTTGGAGATTATGAGACTGTTGCAATTAGTGAAATGTTCAGTGCTGTCATTTAGAAGAAGCTTTCTAAAAAACTTAAGGATCCTAGGAGCTTTACTATACCTTGCGCCATAAGAGAAAGATTTTTTGGAAAAGCTTTATGTGATCTTGGAGCAAGTATAAAACTTATGCCATTGTCTATCTTCAAAAGGTTATAATTAGGAGAAGTAACTCGTACTACTGTAACCCTTCAGTTAGCTAGTCGATCGATCACTTATCCAAAAAAAATTATAGAAGATGTCTTAGTTAAGGTGGATAAGTTTATCTTCCTTGTTGTTTTATGTGTGTTAGATATGGAGGAAGATAAATAAATTTCCATCATTTTTGGAAGACCTTTTCTAGCCACAGCATAAGTTAAGATAGATGTCCAAAATGTGCATTAAAGATGTGAGTAAATGATCAAAAGATGACATTCAATGTCTTCAAATCTATGAAGTATCCTTCTAAAGGGAATGAAGATGTGTGTTTTTGGATGGACTTAATTAATTACTTAGGTTGTTTCCATTTCTGAGGAAGTTGAGAAGATAAATCTGTAGAGCCATATTTGGATGATGAGGAAGCCACAAACTTTTAGGATGAATCAATGATGTGGGTAGATTTAGTGTGTAAATTTTGCAAATATTTTTTAATATTACAAAATACACACGGTAGATATAATAATAAATATGATATAATTCAAAAAAAATACCTTTTAAGAAAACTAGTTTATCTTAAAAATTCTATTTAAACAACCAAATCCCCTTTAAAAACAAGTTTACAAAACAAAATAAATAAAAGACACAACGTATGTCACAATACTTCCAAAGCAAATCCCTAGAAGTTCTCTCCAAGCATTTCTTTCATTACAAGCACACTATATTTTCTCTTAGAAGTGTAATGAAGAAGAAATCTCTCTCCTTCCCTCTCCGCTTACAGCCCTAGAAGAAAATCTCCTCTTCTCTTCTCCTTACCTTTGACGCCACAACCACTTTCTTGTCTTTTTCANGAGTGGAAGAGAGTTGAAGGATGTAGTTAGAACCTAAAAATTCTGTGGAAAATATTTCAAAAAACTTGAGAACCTAGTCTTTCCAATTAAGATTAACTTAGAATAACCACCAACTATATTTCCTAAAAGACTCCAAAAATAAAAACTATATCAATGATTTTCAAAATTATTCGAAATATTTAAAAAGCTAACAATTAATATTTCTTTTGTTGAGGCTCTGGAGTAAATGCCCAAATATATAAACTTCATGAAAGTCATAAGAGAAATGAGACTGTTGCAATTAGTGAAGTGTTCAGTGCTATCATTTAGAAGAAGCTTTCTAAAAAACTTAAGGATCCTGGGAGCTTTACTATCCCTTATGCCATAAGAGAAAGATTTTTTGGAAAAGCTTTATGTGATCTTGGAGCAAGTATAAAACTTATGCCATTGTCTATCTTCAAAAGGTTATAATTAGGAGAAGTAACTCGTACTACTGTAACCCTTCAGTTAGCTAGTCGATCGATCACTTATCCAAAAAAAATTATAGAAGATGTCTTAGTTAAGGTGGATAAGTTTATCTTTCTTTTTGTTTATGTGTGTTAGATATGGAGAAAGATAAATAAATTTCCATCATTTTGGAAGACCTTTTCTAGCCACAGCATAAGTTAAGATAGATGTCCAAAATGTGCATTAAATATGTGAGTAAATGATCAAAAGATGACATTCAATGTCTTGAAATCTATGAAGTATCCTTCTAAAGGGAATGAAGATGTGTGTTTTTGGATGGACTTAATTAATTATTTATGTTGTATCCATTTCTGAGGAAGTTGAGATAATAAATCGGTAGAGCCATATTTGGATGATGAGGAAGCCACAAAATTTTAGGATGAATCAATGATGTGGGTAGATTTAGTGTGTAAATTTTGCAAATATTTTTTAATATTACAAAATACACACGGTAGATATAATAATAAATATGATATAATTAAAAAAAAAATACCTTTTAAGAAAATAGTTTATCTTAACAATTCTATTTAAATAGCCAAATCCCCTTTAAAAACAAGTTTACAAAACCAAATAAATAAAAGACACAACGTATGTCACAATACTTCCAAAGAAAATCCCTAGAAGTTCTCTCCAAGCATTTCTTTCATTACAAGCACACTATATTCTCTCTTAGAAGTGTAATGAAGAAGAAATCTCTCTCCTTCCCTCTCCTCTTACAGCCCTAGAAGAAAATCTCCTTTTCACTTCTCCTTACCTTTGACTCCACAACCACTTTCTTGTCTTTTTCGTCCCCCTTCCTCCCCTATCAAGTATTTGAAGTCTTCATCTTTTATTAGGGGATGCCTCCTTTCAAAAGGAATTCAAAATTTCATTCAAAATTCCCTCCAAAAGTCAACTCTTTTGAATTCAAAAGATGCGTCATTTGATCCAAGAGACAGATCCCTTCATAAAAAAACCTTACAAAGTGTCTAGATGCATTGAATTAATCCAATAGGTGTGTAGAAGAAGTGTCCCTTTAAAAATTCATGCAAAATTTGTCTAAAACCGCCTTAATCCCAAAAAGTCGCTTCTGGCGCATGATGCGCCAGAACACCAAAATTTGATGTTTTTGCACCAATTTTTTTCCTTTTTGTCATCTTTGCTCCAAATGCCTAGAAATAATATACCTGCAACAAAAACATGAAAATACCCTTCTTTAAAGTGCAATATCATATAAAATAAGCATAAAATATGTACTTAAAATAGTATGTTATTTTGATGTATTGATCTTTGGATACTTAATATTTATTCACAATATAACAATAGTTCTGATGGTATTTTTTTTTATTATAATTCCTTATTTTGCAACAAAACCAAAAAATTGATCCTGAAGAAAAGTAAGAATTTAATTTTTTAATTTATATATATTTATATTGGGATACTAAAAAACTTGATCCTAAAGAAAAATAAGAATTTAACTTTTAATTTATATATATTGTGATACTAAATAAAAGTATACGTATCGTTATCAAGTAATATATGACTTTTTGATTAAGACCTGAATATCGAACCCACATATACGTATCGTTATCAAGTAATATAGGACTTTTTGATTAAGACCTGAATATCGAACCCACAAGAGTATCATAGGACTTTTTGATTAAGACCTGAATATCGAACCCACAGAGAAGATTATGCAATATGCACTTGTTAGAAAGTTTTTCTAGTTTTAAAAAGATAATTACTTAAACTAAAAATAATTTTTGTAGTAATTTAAAATTTAAATATTTTTGGTATTTTTGATATTTTAGCTAAACAGTAACAACTTAAAAAGATAAGTAAATTTTTTGTCGAAGAAAAGTACTTAATATGAAAATATCTTTCTTCTTATCATGAATAAGTAATAAATATAGGAATTCTATTGTGAAAAAGTAGGCAATTGTGTTGTGTCAAATAGGAGCAATAATATTCTTTACCCTTACTAGAGATGTTATAAAGAACATTGACTAATTTAAAGTTTGAGTAGTTCTGAAGACCGGCTAGGCAGGGAAGATACTAGCTCTCACTCTAGACTTCCCTCGATTCCCTCTACCTTAGGGCTAACATAGTTGTATCATAACCTAAACTAATAAACCAAGTTGGGGGCTTTATCCTGTCACTTAAAAGTCCTCTAACTCTACACCCATCAATGAATATTTACATATTTATTTCCACTCAATCATATCGACTACATTCTCATTCATACAACCTCATGTGATTCTTTCCAATTATTGACTAAGACAATACCAGCTTGATTCTTACATGTTCTCACAATAAATCTTGACATCTGGATTGGCCAAATCAAGAAGTAAATGAAGTGCATTGATTTAAATCATCACAACTTTTTCCACATTAAAGATCAATACTCTCCACAACTTCCATCAAAAACTTAATTACTTATCATTTTAAGAGCAAATAAGGAAAACTACTCAGAATCCATGAAGAAAACTAAACCACACTTTTGTTTATAAGAATAAATCATTATCAAACCAAGAACAAGTCTTGATTAAAACCAAAAGTAGTCTAAAGACCTTAGTTTAAAAGAAGAAATCATTGTCAAACCAACAACAAGTCTCGATTAAAACCAAAAGCAGTCTAAAATAAAGATAAAACTTATCTCAAGTCCTCCACCAAACTCTTGAAGTTCCTTTGAATCTCTTCTCTTTTACAATCACTCAAAAAAAAATAACAAAAAGGATAAAATAAATAAAAAGAGGTTCCTGAAAATCTCTCCGAACTAGCTCTCAGAGGACTCTTTTCTAAGTTCTCTCTTCTTTCTTTTATAGTTTTTCAAGAGGTGCCTTAGGATCTCTTCAAAATGTGTCTTAATTCAATGTATTTTCCCAAGAGACACATCTTTTCATGATAATATTTTTCCATGGTGGTTACAACCACCTATTAAGCCAATGAGTGCCTCAAAATCCTTTTTGAAATTCGTTAAAACCAATTTTACTCGTCTAGTAACTTCCACTGACGCTTAAGCGTGAGGTCTTGGCGCTTAGGCGTGGCTTTCTCGGTTTAACCAGCGCTTAAGTGTCGGATCTGGCGCTTAGGCGCCAAAACTGTTTTGCACAATTTTTCACCTTTTTGCTCCAAAATTGATCCTTTTCACTCCTTTAAGCATTTTTTCTAATTTAACTTGTATCTACAAGAAAAAACACAAAAATACCTTCCATTAAAGTGCAATATCTCAAAAATAGGTATAAAAATGTGTCTAAAAATACTATATATTTTAGGTGTATCAAAATCCCCTAAACTTAAAATGTTACTTGTCCTCAAGTGACACTTCAATCTTTAAAAATCAAATATGTATGATATGTATATGAGTTTCTTTAGGAGTTACAAAAATTTAGATTAGAAATATAGTACTCCAATTTAGAAAAAATTATTAGTAAATGAGACCAACTTAAAGTTTGAAAATTTTTAATGTTAAAAACTATGGAAATATGAGTTCCTATCTAATTCAGAAATATTATAAGTTCACTAAATTTAGATTTTAGTTCTTCTATTTTGTCTACTTAAAATTTTTCTTAAAAAATAATTTTACTTACTATATTATATTTATAGGCTTGAGATTTTATGAAGTCTTATACTTTAAAAAGATCAAATGTAGAACCAATTTTTGATTAGACACTAATCCTCAAGCTTCTCCTCCCTTATGTTTCTTTTCTTTTCTTTTTCTTTTTCAGATAAGGATTATTATATCTAGATAGACCTTTAATGATTTTAATTCCACCTCTCCTTTCCTAAAGTAAAGTCTTTGATATAAAATTTTTACTTATAAATATAATAATAGTGTTGAAAATCATTTCAATAAAAGAAATTTAAGTATTAACAATAAAAGTCTAAATTATCTTAATTTTTTAAAAATATAATTTTTCTTACTAAAGATAGTCACTTATATTAATCCTTTTATGTACTAAAAATTTTTAACTTAAAGTTTTTCTTCATCACTTAAAATTTTAACTAAATTTTCATACTCATTTCTAAAATCAAATTTTACTTCCCTATTATCACTTTATATACATAATCAATTTTTCTTTTAAAATCAAATTCACTTGTAGTAAATTTAAGAATAAATAAAATTCATGTTTTGAAAATATTTTTCATCCCTCCCCAAGACTTAAATTTTTAACATGTTAAACAGTTTAGCATTAGATATAATAAGCAAGAATGAAAATTTAAAAATAACATGCTAACAAGAATTTTAAACCCTAGTGATATTAGTATAACTAAAAACATGAGTAAACTTAATTTTTTTGATCAAATTTTCTATATTTTCATTTTACTTTAACATGTAGATTTTCAACTAGACTTCTAAATAGTGGGTATAAAAGCAAACAACACACTAACATGATAAAAGAAAAATACAGGGTAGCAGTTTCTGAATTTCAAGTTTAAGATTTAAGCTAGCAAGATTTTCTACTTTATAACGTATATGAAATTAAGTTAAGTTCTAAACAAACTAAATCATAGTACTAAACACAAAACAACAGTTACTACCCTAAAATTTAAAAATAAAATATTAACTACCACAAACGTCATAATAATAATAAAACATAAAAGTCCAAAACAACACATAGATGCAAATGTAGCAAGCTCAGACCACATAGTTCATCTTACATTACAATCATAAAATGAATCTCTCAACTCTACTCTTCATCCTCAAAATCACTGTTGCACTATTATTCTGCAGGCTCATAATCAAGATATCAAGGATGTGGAGGAATTGGACTCTAAGTTCACCTCTAATCAGGTTCTCCTAAGATGAGTGGAATTTCACTTCATAATCACTCTTCCTTCTATTAGAATTATTAGTATGATCTGCAAAACAATCTAAATTTTGTACCTTATCAGCGGTAAAATTGATATTATCCATCATCTTCTGCTATAACTCATTCTGAATCTTGGTAGAATCACCTCTAGATGTAGAAGCACGTGAATTAGATGGTCTAGATGAAGATGCAATAGAGGTAGATGCAGCAAACGTCTCTAATCCATAGCTCCTGGAAAATCCTCCTCTCCAGCCAAAAATCGAATGCTCAAAGTAAGTCTTCACATTCACTTTCGTAATGGATTTCAGAGACAACATAACTTCTTTCCAAATATCATACTTTACTCCAGCCTGCTTGCATAAAGAAAATTTTAAAGAAGCAAATACCATACTTGCAGTAGTAGCAATAGTAGCTGATCTGAAGATACTGTGATCGATCAAAGTCCCTATGTTGATGGGCTTTCCCACTTGAATACAACAGTTCAACGTTGCTCTCTCTCTGGTCACTTCACTGAGATGATTGGTCGGAAGCAGACGAGCATAAATGAAATAGTGCCAGGCCTTTCAAGGTGTACATAACTTTGAAGTTGAAATAATCTCGTCTAACTCCACTTCCGTAGCACTATAATTTGCATAAAAACACAAATTCTCCTGTGGTAAATGGTAAAACAAGTTGATTACCTCTAGAGCTAAAGGTACCAACTTTTCTTGAACCATAACTCGATCGTCCTCAGCCTCTGAGAGATTTGCATAAAACTCCCTTACAATAGAAATTACAGCGACAACAGAGAAACAACAGAATTGTTCCCATTGTCGACAGACTATCAGGTCTTCCACTTCTCCGCTTGGACTCTTAAAACATCTCTCCCAAATCAATTTTTTTGACTGTAGAGCGTCACTATATCTATCCTGACCTTTTGAACTGGAAAATTTGCTCGAATCAAATGGACTCTTTCCTCTGCTCCTTTTCATTCTCGGCATCATTCTATAAATTTGATAAAATCCAAAAATAACTTTAAAAATCAAGTTTATATCACTTAAGCTAAACTTCCAAAAGCACTAACTAAACTTCCCAAGCAATTTTGATAGATTTTTCTTCACTTTTCACCATAAATAGTAAGCTTTCGAAATCTTCCAAATGTGCTTAAAATGTATTTGTTGACCTCACTTTTGGTTGAGGTCTAGAAAACTTATTTAGTAGCCTAGGTTTATNACACCATATCTTCACAGTACATTAATCCATGGTTTGTTTAGAATGGATATTTATCCAATTCTATTTGAAATGCCTAACTTGGTCTTTTGCCCCTAGGCACCTCCAGATTACCTAACTGCCATTGGGACCCAAATTTGGCTAATATTCCCAAATTTTGCCAAAATACCCTAAATTGATCAAAACCCATTTCAAACATCTTGAATACATCCAAATTTGTCAAAATTTCCAAAAATGACTAAATTACCAAGATACCCCTCCATGACCCAAAATCCAAAAATTCTAAAAATTCCTAAAAATCCCAATAAATCCAAAATATTCCCAATTTCATTTTGTCCAACTACACATTTGTCNCATAAAAAAACCTTACAAAGTGTCTAGATGCATTGAATTAATCCAATAGGTGTGTAGAAGAAGTGTCCCTTTGAAAATTCATGCAAAATTTGTCTCAAACTGCCTTAATCCCAAAAAGTTGCTTTTGGCGCATGATGCGCCAGAACACGAATATTTGATGTTTTTTCACCAAATTTTGTCCTTTTTGTCATCTTTGCTCCAAATGCCTAAAAATAATAAGCATAAAATATGTACTTAAAATAGTATATTATTTTGATGAATTGATCTCTGGATACTTAATATTTATGCACAATATAACAATTGTTCTGATGGTATTTTTTTCACTTAAAATTC
Organism: Phalaenopsis hybrid cultivar; assembly: GCA_002079205.1. Lineage (NCBI taxonomy): Eukaryota > Viridiplantae > Streptophyta > Magnoliopsida > Asparagales > Orchidaceae > Phalaenopsis > Phalaenopsis hybrid cultivar. Next base: position 157,318 of record JXCR01061923.1, on the reverse strand, counting down.
CTTATTTTGCAACAAAACCAAAAATTTGATCCTCAAGAAAAGTAAGAAATTAACTTTTTAATTTATATATATTCTTATATTTCCTTACTTTGTAAAAAAACAAAAAGCTTGATCGTGAAGAAAAATAAGAATTTAACTTTTAATTTATATATATTGGGATACTACATAAAAGTATACGTATCGTTATCAAGTAATATAGGACTTTTTGATTAAGACCTGAATATCGAACCCAGAGAGAAGATTATGCAATATATAAACTCTTGAAGTTCCTTTGAATATATTCTCTTTTACAATCACTCAAAACAAAATAACAAAAAGGTTAAAATAAATAAAAAGTGGTTCCTGAAAATCTCTCCGAACTAACTCCCAGAGAAGAACTTTCAAAACTTGCCAATATTTTGAGGACTCTTTTCTAAGTTCTCTCTTCTTTCTTTTATAGTTTTTCAAGAGGTGCCTTAGGATCTCTTCAAAATGTTCCTTAATTCAATGTATTTGCCCAAGAGACACATCTTTTCATGATAATTTTCGTCCATGGTGGTTACAACCACCTATTAAGCCAATGAGTGCCTCAAAATCCTCTTCGAAATTCGTTAAAACTAATTTTACTCGTCTAGTAATTTCTACTGGCGCTTAAGCGTGAGGTCTCGACGCTTAGGCGTGGCTTTCTCGGTTTAACCAACGCTTAAGTGCCGGATCTGGTGCTTAGGCGCCAAAACTGTTTTGCACAATTTTTCACCTTTTTGCTCTAAAATTGATCCTTTTTCACTCCTTTAAGCATTTTTTCTAGTTTAATTAACTTGTATCTACAAGAAAAACACAAAAATACCTTCCCTGAAAGTGGTATCTCAAAAATAGGTATAAAAATGTGTCTAAAAACACTATATATTTTAGGTATATCAAAATTCCCTAAACTTAAAATGTTACTTGTCCTCAAGTGACACTTCAATCTTTAAAAACCAAATATGTATGATATGTATATGAGTTTCTTTAGGAGTTACAAAAATTTAGATTTAGAAATATAGTAGTCCAATTTAGAAAAATTATTAGTAAATGAGACCAACTTAAAGTTTGAAAATTTTTAATGTTAAAAACTATGAAAATATGAGTTCCTATCTAATTCAAAAATATTGTAAGTTCACTAAATTTAGATTTTAGTTCTTCCATTTTGTCTACTTAAAATTTTTTCTTAAAAATAATTTTACTTACTATATTTTATTTATAGGCTTAAGATTTTATGAAGTCTTATACTTTAAAAAGATCAAATGTAGAACCAATTTTTTATTAGACACTAATCCTCAAGCTTCTCCTCCCTTATGTTTCTTTTCTTTTCTTTTTCTTTTTCTTTTTCTTTTTCTTTTTCAGACAAGGATTATTATATCTAGATAGGCCTTTAATGATTTTGAATTCCACCTCTCCTTTCCTAAAGTAAAGTCTACTATATCTTGATAGGCCTTTAATGATTTTGAATTCCACTTCTCCTTTCCTAAAGCAAAGTTCTGATATAAAACTTTTACTTATAAATATAATAATAATTTTGAAAATCATTTTAATAAAAGAAATTTAAGTATTAACAATAAAAGTCTAAATTATCTTAATTTTTTAAAAATATAATTTTCTTACTAAAGATAGTCACTTATATTAATCATTTTATGTACTAAAAATTTTTAACTTAAAGTTTTTCTTCATTACTTATAATTTTAACTAAATTTTCTTACTCATTTCTAAAATCTAATTTTACTTCCCTAATATCACTTCATATACATAATCAATTTTTCTTTTAAAACCAAATTCACTTGTAGTACATTTAAGAACAAATAAAATTCAAGTTTTGAAAATATTTTTCATCCCTCCCCAAGACTTAAATTTTTAACATGTTAAACAGTTTAGCGTTAGATATATATAAGGAGGAATGAAAATTTAAAAATAACTTGCTAACAAGAATTTTAAACCCTAGTGATATTAGTATAACTAAAAACATAAGTAAAATTAATTTTTTTGATCAAATTTTCTATATTTTCATTTTACTTTAACATGTAGAGATTCAAATAGACTTCTAAACAGTGGGTATAAAAGCAAACAACACACTAACATGATAACAGAAAAATACAGGGTAGCAGTTTCTGAATTTCAAGTTTAAGATCTAAGCTAGCAAGATTTTCTACTTTATAACATATATGAAATTAAGTTAAGTTCTAAACTAACTAAATCACAGTACTAAACACAAAACAACAGTTACTACCCTAAAATTTAAAAATAAAATATTAACTACCACAAACGTCATAATAATAATAAAACATAAAAGTCCAAAACAACACATAGATGCAATTGTAGCAAGCTCAGACCACATAGTTCATCTTACATTAAAATCATAAAATGAATCTCTTATCTCTACTCTTCATCCTAAAAATTACTGTTGTACTATTATTCTGCAGACTCATAATCAAGATATCGAGGATGTGAAGGAATTGGACTCTAAGTTCACCTCTAATCAGGTTCTCCAAAGATGAGTGGAATTTCTCTTCATAATCACTCTTCCTTCTATTAGAATTATTAGTATGATCTGCAAAACAATCTATATTTTGTACCTTATCAGCGGTAAAATTGATATTATCCATCATCTTCTGCAATAACTCATCCTGAATCTTAGTAGAATCACCTTTAGATGTAGAAGCACGAGAATTAGATGGTCTAGATGAAGATGCAATAGAGGTAGATGCAACAAACGTCTCTAATCCATAGCTCTTAGAAAATCCTCCTCTCCAGCCAAAAATCAAATGCTCAAAGTAAGTCTTCACATTCACGTTCGTAATGGGTTTCAGAGACAACAGAACTTCTTCCCAACTATCATACTTTACTACAGCCTGCTCGCATAAAGAAAATATTAAAGAAGCAAATACCATACCTGCAGTAGTAGCAACAATAGCTGAACTGAAGATATTGTGATCGATCAAAGCCCCTATGTTGATGGGCTTTCCCACTTGAATACAATAGTTCAACGTTGCTCTCTCTCTGGTCACTTCACTGAGATGATTGGTCGGAAGCAGACAAGCATAAATGAAATAGTGTCAGGCCTTTCAAGGTGTACATAACTTTGAAGTTGCGAAAATTACTCTCCTCTCATTGGTAATCTTCCAAAGTCCTCTCCCAATGGTCAAGTATGAAATAATCTCGTCTAACTCCACTTCCGTAGCACTATAATTTGCATAAAAACACAAATTCTCCAGTGGTAAATGGTAAAACAAGTTGATTACCTCTGGAGTAAAAGGTACCAACTTTTCTTGAACCATAATTCGATTGTCCTCAGATTTGCATAAAACTCCCTTACAATAGAAATTACAGCGACAGCAGAGAAACAACAGAATTGTTTCCATTGTCGACAGACTATCAGGTCTTCCACTTCTCCGCTTGGACCCTTAAAACATCGCTCCCAAATCAATTTTTTTGACTGTAGAGCATCACTATATCTATCCTGACCTTTTGAACTGGCAAATTTGCTCGAATCAAATGGGCTCTTTCCTCTGCTCCTTTTCATTCTTGGTGCCATTCTATAAATTTGATAAATTCCAAAAAAAACTTTAAAAATCAAGTTTATATCACTTATGCTAAACTTCCAAAAGCACTAACTAAACTTCCCAAGCAATTTCGATAGATTTTTCTTCACTTTTCACCATAAATAGTAAGTTTTCAAAATCTTCCAAATGTGCTTAAAATTTATTGTGAAATCCAAAATTTTTGCTTAGAAGTAAACCTCTTTCCTCAAGGAACTTGGATCTAGGAAATCTCACTCGATTCCACCAAGAAATCTTCAGTTTTTACTTGCCCTAGCCCTCAAAATCATGAACTCAAGTTGGAGAAGATGATAGGAGGCGTTAAAAATGGTATTTTTGGACTAAAAATTCACTTTTAACCGTTCGTAAATAAGTTTTTGTGAACCGGCGCTTAAGCGAGGNCCTAAGTACAAAACACTTAACACACACTTACAATTAAAAACATAAGTGACACAAACACTAAACACAAGACAAACACTAACACACTTAAGAACATGAATCCAAACACATAATTCCTAACACTTAACTTAATGCCACTCTTCATTAGAAGGAACCAATTCTTGTCTCTCAGTAGTCTCTCCAGGAATATAGAGGTGATAAAACGGACGGTAGTGATGAGCTATAATACTATCATCTTCAATCCACTTTTGCTTAAGGAACATCGCCTTATCCGCTTCCTCTATATAACAAGTATGACACAATTTCATCTTAAGTTGCCAACTAATATGTTCTAGATGAGCATGCAATTCAAGCACCTTAGTCTCTAATACAGATAAAGTACTCTCCATCTTGTTGATCTTCTCCGATATTCCTTCAATACTAACGGCTAAGAAAACGTTATACATCTCCTGTGCACTTTGACTAATGAACTTCTTCCACATGGCTTCTTCCTTCTCTCTTTCTTAGATTTTAAGGGCTAAAATAATCCGGGGTGAAATTCCTTCACAAACCCCTTCTATTTATAGGCCTAATTCCCCCTCATAACTTCTAGGCATGACTAGAAATTGCCAAGACACGTTTCTTCCAACTAAATTGCAGTTACACCTTCTAGAAATTGAAATTTGCACATGTGATTAAATTGGTGCGCTTAAGCGTCGGATCTGGCGCTTAAGCGCCAGTGCACATTTTTGCACCAGTCAACTTAACGTCCAAATTCGCATTCTAACATGCTTAGGTCACTAAATAAAGTCTAAAAATCATTAGTAGCACATAATAAACTCAAAAATACTACCCCAAATTTCTTAATCAGACTCAAAACAACAATCAAAGCAAAAACACAATGATAACTATGGGTTGCCTCCCACAAAGCGCTTGATTTTACGTCGTCAATCCGACGTAACCAGTGCTCATTCTGGTTGACCCAACATCATTTCATCATTATATTTATGCTGATCCCCTATAAAATAAGGTTTTAGTCTATGTCCATTCACTTTAGAAATTTTCTCAGAATTGGGATCTTTAATATTCATAGCTCCATAAGAATAAACTTTTATCACAACAAATGGGCCCATCCACCTAGACTTAAGTTTGCCTTAAAATAATCTTAACCTTGAATTATATAGCAAAACTTATTTCCCTGACTAAAAATTTTTAGTAAGAATCTTTCGATCACGCCGCATTTTCATCTTTTCTTTATAAATCTTAGCACTCTCATAAGATTCATTCCTTATCTTCTCAAGCTCATTTAATTGTAACAATCTTTTCTCACCAGCATCTTTTAAATTATAATTGAACTCTTTAATAGCCCAATATGCTTTATACTCAAGTTCAACTGGTAAGTGACAAGCTTTCCCAAATATTAGCCTATATGGGTACATTCTTATAGGAGTTCTATATGCAGTCCTATAAGCCCACAAAGCATACTCAAATTTGATTGACTAATTCATTTTTGTTGGACTCATAGATTTTTCCATAATTCTTTTAATTTCCCGATTAGATAGTTCAACCATATCACTTGTCTGAGGATGATAAGCAGTAGAAATCTTAAGATTTATATGAGATTTCTGTAATAACTTCTCCATAATGGCATTTTTGAAATGACTTCCCCCATTAGTAATGATAACTCTCGGCATCCTAAATATACAAAATATGTTTGTTATCAAACATTTTGCAACACTTTGAGCATCACATCAAGGTAAAACAATAACTCCTATCCATTTGGATATGTAGTCCACTGCTAATAGAATATATAAATTTCTGAAAGATGATATAAATGGTCCCATGAATTCTAATCCCCAAACATCAAATATTTCAACTTCTAGCATATAATTGATGGGCATCTCATTTCTTCTAGAAATATTACCTACTCTTTGACATCTAGCACAAGTTTTGATATAAGCATTAATATCTCTAAAAATTGTAGGCCAATAAAATCCAGATTGTAGAATTTTGTATGTTGTTTTATCAACACCAAAATATCCCTCAAAATTAGAATTATGACATTTTTGGATAATTTCATAAGTTTCTTCTAATGGTACACATCTTCAAATGATTAGATCCTTTCCTTATTTATATAAATATGGGTCATCCCAAAAATAAGTCTTAGCTTCATAAATAAATTTCTTTATTTGTTGGTATGTCACTCCATAGGGTTTAAGATCACTAACAATATAGTTCACAATGTCGGCATACCACGGAACACAACACTCAGTTACAGTGAACAATTTTTCATCTGGAAAATGTTCATTAATTTTTTTTTCAAAATAGAGTGGTTTTTCTAATTCAAGCCTAGACAAATGATCAATTATTTGATTTTTAATTCCCCTTCAATCTATTATTTTAAAATCAAATTCTTGTAAAAGAAAAATCCATCTTATAAGTCTCAGTTTAATATCTTTCTTTTTTATTAAGTACTTAATAGCAGAATTATCTGTTTGCACTATACAATGAGTTCCAATCAAATATGATCTAAATTTATCAAAGGCATATACTATTGCTAATAACTCTTTTTCAGTTGTTGTATAATTAATTTGAGTTTCATTAAGAGTTTTACTAGCATAGTAAATAACTTTAAAAATTTTATCATATTTTTGTCCTAAAACAGCTTCAGTAGCATAATCACTTGCAGCACACATAAGTTTAAAAGGTTTTTCCCAGTTTGGTGAAACTCCAATATCATAATCACTTGCATCACACATAAGTTCAAAAGGTTTTTCCCAATTTGGTGAAACTATGTATGGTGCAGTGATTAATTTTTCTTTTAATAATTTAAAAGCTTTTAGGCATTCCTCATCAAAATGGAAAATTACATCTTTCTCTAGTAAATGGCATAAAGGCTTAGCAATCTTTGAAAAGTCCTTAATATATCGCCCAGTAAATGGCATAAAGGCTTAGCAATCTTAGAAAAGTCCTTAATATATCGCCTGTAGAATCGAGCATGTCCTAAAAAACTCCTAATTTACCTTACATTTGTTGGATAAGGTAAACTAGCAATCACTTGAAATTTAGCAGGATCTACTTCCATATCATTTTCTGATATTTGATGACCTAATACAATTCATCCTGCTATCATAAATTGACATTTTTCTCAGTTAAAAACTAAATTTGTTTCTTTACAGCTCTTAAGAACTTTAGATAAATGTTCTAAAAATGAGTTAAATGAAGTTCCAAACACTAAAAAGACATCCATAAGGACTTCAATCCCTTTTTCAATTAAATCACAAAACATTGTCATCATATATCTTTGAAATGTAGCAGGGGCATTACATAAACCAAAGGGCATTCTTCTAAAAGCAAAAGTACCATAAGGACTGGTAAATGTTGTTTTCTTTTGATCCTCATGAGATATTTGAATTTTGTGATAATTGGTATATCCATCTAGAAAAAAAAGTATTTATGGCCAACCAATCTATCCAGCATTTGATCTAGAAAGGGCAGTGGAAAATGATCTTTCCAAGTGGAGATTTAATTTTCTATAATCAATGCATATTTGCCACCCTGTAACTTGTCTAGTAGGTATTAACTCATTATGCTCATTCACAGTTTCAGTTACATTTTTCTTAGGAACACAGTGAATTGGACAAACCCATGCACTATCTGAAATAGGGTAGATAATTTCAGCATCTAACCACTTTAAAATTTCTTTCTTAACAACCTCTTTCATAATAGGATTTAATCTCATTTGTGGATCAGCCTTGGGTTTGTAATTTTCTTCCAAATTAATTCCATCATACAAATTGAAGCACTAGTTCCTTTAATATGAGCAATTGTCCATCTGAAGGCTTTCTTAACATTTTTTAGAATTTTCATCAGCTTTTCTTCTTCTTCCTTTATTAGCTTCGAGGAAATTATAATAGATAAAGTTGAGGAATCTCCTAAAAATTCATATTTTAAATGTTCAGGAAGTAATTTCAACTCAAGTTCTAGAGGTTTTTGAATAGATTGATAAATGATTTATCTTTGTCTATCGTGTCAAAAATTTCAAAACTTTCTTGAACATAACTTGAATATTCCTTAGAAAAGCTTACACATTGATCTAATTCCTCTTCTTGCTCGTGTTCCAAATATTTTTCTTCATAAGTAGTCTTGAAATGACATTCGCTCAGATATCTTATAACATCCATTCTATGGCATTTATCATCTTTACCTTTTGTAGGGTATTTCATTGATTTTGCAATGTTAAAAGTAACGGTTTGATCATTGATGTGCATTGTTGAATCCCATTTGTACACATTAACAGTTTGATCATTGACGTGCATTGTTAATTCCCCTTTTTGCACATCTATCATTGCTCTTCCTAATCATTGACGCACATTGTTAATTCCCCTTTTTGCACATCTATCATTGCTCTTCCTGTGGCTAGGAAAGGTCTCCCCAAAATGAGGTATCTCTTTATCTTCCTCCATATCCAGCACAATGAAATCAATAGGAAAGATAAATTGATTCACTTTTACAAGGACATCTTCTATAACTTTTTTAGGATAGGTTATTGAACGATCTGCTAAATGCAGAGTTAAAGTAGTAGGGATTATTTCTCCTAAGCCCAATATTTTAAATATTAATAATGGCATAAGGTTAATGCTTGCACCTATCACATAAAGCTTTCCCATTAAAATCTATCTCCTATTGCACATGGAATTGTAAAGCTACCAAGATCTTTAAGCTTTTCAGGAAGTTTCTTTTGAATTATAGCACTACACTCTTCACTAAGTGCAATAGTCTCATAACTTAAAACTTCCTTTTTCTGTTGAGAATATCCTTCATAAACTTTACATAGCTTGACATTTGTTCTATGGCTTCAGCAAATGAAATATTGATTATAAGCTTCTTAAACTTTTTTAGAAATTTTGAAAATTGCTTATCCAACTTCTGTTGTTAAAGTCTCTGAGAAAATAGAGGTGGTGGTTTTTCTAAATTAATTTTTGATGGAATAGGTCTTTCAGAATCTTTCGGAGCGTCCTCTTTTGATTCTTCAATTTCTTCTCTCTCTAGTTCAATTTCTTTTTGAACGCTACCTTCCAACTCTCTTCCGCTTCTAAGTTGCACGGCTTTAACTTGTTCTTTATTCTGGTCTTTTAGATTTGATTCAGTATTACTAGGAAATGTTCCTTGGGATCTATTCCTTAATGAACTTGCGATTTTCCCAAGTTGATTCTCAATATTTGTAATTGTAGCTCCTTGACTTTGTAATTTATTACCCATTTGTAACACTTCTTCTATAAACAACTTCTTATCCTTAAACTATATATTACTATTGATTCCTTAAGGATAAGTAGATCTATAATTATTATTCCCTTGGTTGTTCTAGTTTTCCAATGAGTTTACTTGGTTTGTTCCCCCATTGTTGATTATTACCACCCGAATTGTTATTCTAGTTAAAGTTGGGATGGTTCTTCCAACCTAATAATTGGAATATGGGTTATTTTGCTTATTATTTATGACATTCAAAGTTTCTAATGATGCTTTAGAATCACCATTTGACCTAATGAATTCTCTTTAATCATGGAAATTGGTTGAGAAAAATTCATTCCAAATTGGTCTAACTTCCTTAAAATTGTAGAAACTTACATGGAAATTGGTTAGAAAAATTCATTCCAAATTGGTCTAACTTCCTTGAAATTGCAGCAACTTGATTTGCTAATATGGTAAATGCATCAGTTTCATGAATATTGGCTACTTTCTTTGGATTCACCCTCTCAGAAGGCTATTGAAAATTATTGGTAGCCATCAGATTCACCCTCTCAGAAGGCCATTAAAAATTATTGGTAGTCATCTCTTCAATTAAAGCATAACCGTCATGAAATGGTTTTGACATCAATGAACCACCAGCAACGGCATCAATAATAGATCTAAGAGAACCAATTAATCCATTATAAGAGGTTTGAATTATTACCAATCTAGTATAGCATGGTGTGGACACTTTTTTAAGAGTTCTTTAAATATTTCTCATGCTTCATAAATAGATTCCTCTTCAAACTGATTAAAAGATGTAATATGATATCTATGCTTTGCAATTTTTGATGGTAGAAAATATTTAACAAGGAATTTTTGTGCTAACTCACTCCAAGTTCTGATAGATCCAGGTGCTAACGAATTCAACCACATCTGAGCTTTATCCCTCAGGGAGAAAGGAAACAAATTAAGTCTTATGACATCATCTGAAACACCATCATATTTAAATGAGGCACAGTTTTCTAGAAAATTGGTAATATGTAAATTTGGATCTTTAGTTGGTGACCCCCCAACTGATTATTTGATATCATTTGGATAATAGCAGGTTTAAGCTCAAATGAATTAGCCACTACAGTAGATTTTTGAATACTACAATATAAGTAAATGAGAAGGTAATCCCCCAAACTGATTATTTGATATCATTTGGATAATAGCAGGTTTAAGCTCAAATGAATTAGCCACTACAGTAGGTTTTTGAATACTACAATGAAGTTCATCTACCATAGGGTTGGCATAATCTCTTAAAGGTCTAAACTCTTGATGAATTTCAGTATTTTGATTTTTTCGGTTTTCCATTTCTGTAGTTTTTTTGGATTTTTCAAGATTTTTATTTTTTTTGGTTTTTCTGATTTTTCTAATAGTTCTTTCTAATTCAGAATCATAGGACATTAGTCCTTCAGAACCTGAACTACGCATACACTAACATAAAATAAAATAAAACATACAAAATGAGATATAATATTTAAAGTTTAAATAAGACTTTCTAAAAAAAAGAAACTTAGTTTTCTTCTCTGGCAACAGAGCCAAAAAACTTGATCCCTGGATACTTAATGCTTAAGCACAATATAACAATAGTTTTGATGGTATTTTTTTCACTTATATTTCCTTATTTTGCAACAAAACCAAAATCTTGATCCTGAATAAAAATAAGAATTTAACTTTTTAATTTATATATATTTATATTGGGATACTACACAAGTATACGTATTGTTATTAAGTAATATAGGACTTTTTTTAAGACCTGAATATCGACTCACAGAGAAGATTATGCAATATGCACTTTTTAGAAAGTTTTTCTATTTTTAAAAAGATAATTACTTAAACTAAAAACAAGGCACTTTTTAGAAAGTTTTTCTATTTTTAAAAAGATAATTACTTAAACTAAAAATGATTTTTATAGTTTTCTATTTTTAAAAAGATAATTACTTAAACTAAAAATGATTTTTGTAGGAATTTAAAATTTAATTTTTTTTTTTGGTATTTTTGATAATTTAACGAAACAGTAACAAGTTAAAAAGATAACTAAAGTTTTTGTAGAAGAAAGGTACTTTAATATGAAAATATCTTTCTTCTTATCATGAATCAGTAATAAGTATAAGAATTCTGTTGTGAAAGTATGCAAATTGTGTTTAATATGAAAATATCTTTCTTCTTATCATGAATCAGTAATAAGTATAGGAATTTTATTGTGGAGGTATGCAAATTGTGTTGTGTCAAATAGGAGCAATAATACTCTTTACCCTTACTAGAGATGCTATAAAGAACATTGGATAATTTTAAGTTTGAATAGTTCTGAAGAACGGCTAGGCAAGGAAGATACTAGCTCTTACTCTAGAGTTCCCTCAACTCCCTCCATCTGGGGGCTAACATTCTTGTATCAAAACCTAAAAAAATAAACCAAGTTGGGGGCTTTAACCTGTCACTTTAATGTCCTCTAACTCTACATCCATCAATGATTATTTCCCTATTTAATTGCACTCAGTCGTATAAACTACATTATCATTCATACAACCTCGTGTGATTCTTTCCATTTATTGACTGAGACAATACCAACCCAGTTCTTACATGTTCTCACAATAAAATTTAACATCTAGATTGGCCAAATCAAGAAGTAAATGAAGTACATGAATTTAAATCTTCACAATTTCTTCCACAATAAGGATCAATACTCTCCACAACTTCCATCCAAAACTTAATTACTTATCATTTTAAGGAGAAAGATAAAGAAATCTACTTAGAATCCATGGAGAAAACAAAGAATTACTTATCATTTTAAGGAGAAAGATAAAGAAAACTACTTAAAATCCTTCCATCCAACACTTAATTACTTATCATCTTAAGAAGAAAGATAAAGAAAATTACTCAGAATCCATGGAGAAAATAAGAAACACACTTTAGTTTAAAAGAAGAAATCATTGTCAAACCAACAACAAGTCTCAATTAAAACCAAAGAAGTTTATCATTTTAAGAAGAAAGATAAAGAAAACTACTCAGAATCCATGGAGAAAACAAAACCACATTTATCATTTTAACAAGAAAGATAAAGAAAACTACTCAGAATCCATGGAGAAAACAAAACCACATTTTAACTCAGAATCCATGGAGAAAACAAAACCACACTTTAGTTTAAAAGTAGAAATCATTGTCAAATCTCATAATCCATGGAGAAAATAAAATCACACTTTAGTTTAAAAGTAGAAATCATTGTCAAACCAATATTTATGGAGAAAATAAAACCACACTTTAGTTTAAAAGAAGAAATTATTGTCAAACCAACAATATTGTATGGAGAAAACAAAACCATACTTTAGTTTAAAAGTAGAAATCATTGTCAAACCAACAATACATTAATTAAAACTAAAAGTAGTCTTTTAGTTTAAAAGAAGAAATCATTGTCAAACCAACAACAAGTCTCGATTAAAACCAAAAGTAATCTAAAACAAAAAGATAAAAACTTATTGCAAGTCCTCCACCAAACTCTTGAAGTTCCTTTGAATCTCTCCTCTTTTACAATCACTCAAAACTAAATAACAAAAAGGATAAAGAAAAAAAAAAGTGGTTCTTGAAAATCTTACCGAACTAACTCCCCAGAAAAGAACTTTCAAAACTTGCTAATATTTTCAGGACTCTTTTCTAAGTCCTCTCTTCTTTCTTTTATAGTTTTCCAAGAGTTACCTTGGGATCTCTTCAAAATATGTCTTGATTCGATGTATTTGCCCAAGAGACACATTCTTTCATGATACTTTTTGTCCATGGTGGTTACAACCACCTATTAAGCTAATGGGTTCCTCAAAAGCTCTTCAAAATTTGTGAAAATTGATTTTACTCATCTAGTAACTGCCACTCGCGCTTAAGCACGAGGTCTTGGTACTTAGCGCAGCCTTCTCTATTTAACCGACGCGTAAGTGCCAGATCTGACGCTAAGGTACCAAAACTCTTTTGCTTAAATTTTCACCTTTTTGCTCCAAATTTGATCCTTTTTCACTCCTTTAAGTATTTTTTTAATTTTTACTTGTATCTGCAAGAAAAACACAAAAATACCTTCCATTAAAGAGCAATATCTAAAAAATAGGTATAAACATGTGTCTAAAAATACTATATACAGTGTATCATGTATCAAAATCTCACGAACTTAAATTTTACTTGTCCTCAAGTGACACTCTTACTACATAAAAGCATATGACTTAGGATTGAGATTTACTTATAACTTCCATACTTTAGTTCAAAAAATAGAATAGCAAAATTTAAGAAAAATCTTTAATAGCTTATATTCAAACTCTAAATCTAGGAATAATTAGTCATCAAATTTAAGATTTCTGAATCTCTATTCATTTGATGAATTGCATTTTGTCATATTAAGCACATTTAAAACATTCATATGAAAAAGAACTTCATGAAAGCTTTACTAGGAATGCTACTGATATTCCAATAGAAATTTAGAAAATGTAATAAAGCTCCTTCCTTCAGTTGATTTAAGTGAAGTCAATTTTTGATTAGACATCTCCTCAAGCTTCTCCTTACCTATTTTTCTTTTCTTTCTTTTCTCTTTTTTTTTCTTTTTCTTTTAGGAACTTTTCAATCTTTTCATTTCTTTTTCTTTTCCTTTTTCAAGTGAGGATTAATATATCTGGATAACCTTTCAAAATTTTGAACTTCACTATTCTTTTCTTAAAACTCTATACACCTTTCTTCACTTTATAAATTTATATTAGTTTATGATTTTTCATAAAATTTTATTCTTTTCTTTTACATGAAACTCTAAAATTTTTAATACTTAAAAAATACAACTTCCTTTACTTTAAATAGAAAAGCATAAACCTTAGAATTGGCATTCATTATTAAAAACTTTTTACTTAAATTTACCACAATGTTTATAAACTTAAGTATAGTCATTTAAAGTTAAATCTTAATATCCCCAGGTCATGTTAAATTAATTTTAAAAATATAGTTATGTGAGGGCAAATAAAATTTAGTTTACTTATTTTCAAAAGAAAATTTTCTTCCCTCAAAATTTAGTTTTTAAGTAATTTTTTAAAAATATTTCTGTACAAAATTTTAGTAGGTGAAAGAAAAAAGTAAATGCATGAAAATAAAAACTGACCTGTAAAGGATTTCTGATTATGAAACTAGGCTCTAGTATACTGCACGTACTAAATTTAAAAACATACAGGCTTTAAAGCATTAAATGAAACATAATATATTCTAAAGAACTTGCTGAGAATTAAAAATAGAAATATGAAAACTAAATAATAAAACTAAAAATACTAAAAATGCAGAAAAAGTAAAAGTATACAGTTACTATTACAATTATGTTCACAATACAACATGAATGTTTTTACTACAATAGTTCTTAAATGAAAATACAACACATCCCAATCAAAAACAACAAACATAAAAGCAAACTACACTAGAATCAAAAAAATTTCAGTTTTCATCTCCTTACTCGTCATCATCATCATCATCATCTTCTTCTTCTTCTTCCATATCTTCATCTCTAATAGGAGCATAGGGAGTAAAACTGGGGCAAGGAAGAAATTCCACATTAGGCTCTCCCTTAAGATGTCTCACTATAACATTCTCAAAATCAATATCACGTTGAACCCTCCTCTGCTGATATTCATCATTATAAGCATTTCTTGCTCCATTCTCTCCCAAATGACTCTAAATATTAATTATTTCCATTTGTTGAATCATGAGTTGGTCCATAATATTTTTTAATGAAGCAAGGCGAGAAGTAGATGCCCCTGCACCTGATGTAGAGGGTTTATCCCTTCTTCCACCTTTAGATACAACAAATGATTCAACTCTCTGAATCATATGCCTCCCAATAGGATTTTGTAGTTGTAATCTTTCTTCATTTCTACGGGGCTCTACTCCTGATTCTTCACATAAAGTGAAAATCAGAGCAGGGTATCTCAAACCACTAGATGTAGAGCTACCAGCTAGATTTCGAGCAAGATGAACTATAAGTGCACCAACATCTATTACTTTCATGTTCTGAATGCAATAAGTCAACACTGCTCTATCTCTTGTAACATCAGTAAAATAATTTGTTGGTAATAACCTAACAAAAATAAAGTGATGCCATACCTTTGACTGGCTAGTCAACATGGAAGCAGGGAAGTTAACTATCTTGTTATTCTTAATCTTTCACTCTCCTCTTCCATCCGTTAGCAAGGCAATCACTTCATCCAGTGATGAATTAGTCATCACTAATGCAACATATTTATCAAAAAAATACATTCCTCAGCCCATAAAAAGTATTGATCCAATTAGTAGTAAATTCAACTTGTTTACCTCCCACAAGGATGTGATCATCATCAGTGAACCTCAAGTTGGCATAAAAATCCCGAATCATTGGGGCAATCACTACTGCGGTGAAATATCATAATCTTTCCCAATTTCTAGCAACGATCAACCTTTCGATCTTGCCATCCGGGTTTGCAAATGTCCGTTCTTGGATCAATCTTTTGGTCTCCATTTGAGTATTATAACTATGTTAGGCTTTGAAGTTAATGAATCTTTGTGAATCAAAATCATTAGATGTCTTACCTCTCTTAACTCGGGGAGCCATTGAAAATTCTACAAAAATCCAAATAAATTTCAAATAAATTACTAACTCAAACATCTAACTCAAACAAGATTATTTGGTAAGAAACTTTTCACCATGGGTTTTCTTCAAGCTTTTTAATCAAAAATATCAAATTTAGGATCTTCTATTATATCAAAAAAGTCCATGGTGAAAATAAAGGTTTTCTAAGTTAAAGTGAAGCTCTTACCAAGAGAAGATGAAATTTTTTATTTTTCGCCTCCACAATCTTCTATACCATCCTCAATAAGAAACCCTAGGTCAAGGTTTAGTGGTAAGAGATGACCCAAGTAGTGAAAATGGAGCTTATCCATCAGATTTCATGACTTTCTAGGCCATATGTCATATTCAGGTCTTTGGCGCATCATGTGCTAGTGCTCTTTAAATTGGCGCATCATGCGCCAGAGCTTAAATTCACCAGATTTTGGTTTCTGTGGAAATCTACTCCGTACCACTTTACATCAACCTATAATTAACTTAAATGAACATTCCAAAGTATATATAAACATCATTCTAACACCAAACTTTCACAAACAACAAAAAACTCACTTTTATATATAAAATCCACACTAATACAAACTAATGGTTTTCAAGCCAACAAACATCATATTCAGTGTTCTAAAGCAATTCAACAACCTAAAAATTACAATCTAAACATCAAAATACAAAGCATAAACATAGATAGTGCAACAATAGAGAGGAATGCAATCCAACTCAACAAACTAAAATAAGCAGTACTAAACAAAAAGTTTTGTGCATAAATTAAGTTCAAACATCTTCTTCACTCTTGTCCTTCTAGATATCTCCCATTGATTGGTACTACACATATAGGTTGCAGAAGGGTCGATATGGAAACTAATCGGTTGAAAAACTCTCCAATCTAAGAATGCTTCTTGAACATACGTACCAAACCATCTTCAGTACACCTAGTATGTTCAAAATGTTCCTTTAGTCTCCAATCCAGATGATCCAGCATTTTAGACATATTCCCAATCACATGTATAAGATTCTACACTTCTTTCTTTATCATCTTGATTCTCTTCAAATGTGCATTCAAATTGTAGTAGGGCTGAATAAGTGATGAATTCTGATATCCTTGATCCATCAGTACATTTGACAAGAGGAAAATATGTTGAGATTTTCATACCTATTTTATACAATTTTTGATGATATTACACTTTAAAGATTGATATTTTTGATGTTTTGTTGCAGGAATGATGAATTACTGTCATTGGAGCAAAAAGATACAAAAAGGAGCAAATTTGGAGCGAAAAGGAACAAAATGTGCAGAATTGAACTAGGGGGCCGACGACGCCATCGACCCCGCCGACGGTGAGATTTTCCCGAGACTCCATAATTAATTCATTATGAAAGCCCGCCGACGGCGCCCTTGAGGCCGCCGACGGTAAGCTCGGCGATTAAGCCCAATCAGGCTTTGGATAAGGCCAAATTTTTAAAGGATGCTTAGGCAACTCTTGGGAAAGCTCATCCACAACTTTAAAAGACTATTTTGGCTGAAATTTAATGGAGAAGAAAGGGAGTCTAGAAGGGGGAGAGAGTTCTTGGAGGTTAGAAAGGTTCTAATAGTGTGAGGAATTCTTCGAGAGATTGTAAGAGTGGAGGGAAAGTGAGAGATTTCTTCCTCCTTGCTACTTTGAAGAGGAATTTTGTGTGCTGTAAAGAAAGGAAGAGATTCCAAGGAACTTCGAGGAGTGTTCTTAGGGAGAAATTAGAGATAAGTTATTTACTTATTGTAGTTTGTATGACTTTGATTTTATATATGAATTCTGAGTTTTGTTGTGTTTTCCCAATGAGAGCTGAGTAGTTTTCTCTGTCCTTCTACTTGTTTTAAGATTTGTGAAATGGTGATTTGAATTGGTGAAGCCAAAAAAATATTTAAGAAGTTGTGATGATCTTTTCACTTTGATCTTATTTTAGTTTCAATCTGGCCAATTGATTTGTTAAAATATGTTGAGATTTACAACTAAAGTGAAGATTACATCTAAGATTCAGGGAGGTCAAAGCCTTTAGAATTTGGGTGCAAATAAATAGGGAAATAATATTATTGGGCATAGAATTGGAGATTTTAGAGTGACAGACTAAAATCCCCAATTTGGTTTTATCGTTTGGGTGCTGAAGTGTAGATGTTAGCTCTCAGGTAAGGGGAAGGTGGGAGTTCTAAAGTGAGAGCCGGTATCCTCCCAGCCTAGCCGTAGATTCAGTAAACAAGGGTAGGATTAGTCAATGTTTTTATGCCTGGACCAAAGGGTAAAGAATATGTATGCTCCTATTTGACACAATATAATTTGAACCAATTCACTTTATCCATTCACTATAACTTCTTGCAAGGAGAAGGATGTTTTAAATTGAACTGATTCACTTTATCAATTCACTATAATTTCTTGACAAAGAGAATGATGTTTTCAGTGTATTATTGAATATCACATTTAAACCCTCATTAGTATCATTCATTATTTAATAGTTATTAAAATTATACATTTATTGCAATTGCCTATTAGTGACAGATAAGCAAATTGAACTTTATTGTTGTGATTAAAGTATTGCTTTTTCTAAAATCTTAGTTGGTAATTCTAAACCACTCCCTATGGGATCAATATCTAGGACTCCATTGGAGCCATATATTACTTGAGCGATATTTATACTTATGTTGATAAGTGTGACTTTACAATTATTGAATATTTATTACGTCCACATTTATCTTATATTTTTAAGCATATATAAAGTCGCGGTCAAGTTTTTGGCACCGTTGTGGGGGAGTGTGTAAACAAAAATCACAATTAGAGTAACAGAAAATTTAGGATTATTAAAAAATTTTTACTTGAATTGCAACTTGTTTTTATATTTAGTTAATTATATTACTGTGTACTGATTTCAAATTTTATGCGTAAATTTGAACTTGAAAATCTTATACCCTATGCTTCAAAATTAGAACGCACTGTTAGAAGGATTAGAAGATTAAGAAGAGAACCTAGAAATTCTGTTATAATGGAAAACAACATGAACAATCCAGGAATAGAAAATTAACACCAACCTAGACCCCTACGAGATTATGCAAATCCTACAGGAGATGAAATTCAGTTATCTATCCAAAATCCTTATGTAGCTGCTAATTGAGCTTAAACCTGCTATTATCCAAATGGTACAAAATAATCAATTCGGAGGTACACCAAATGAAAACCTTAACTTACACCTTGCTAGTTTTTTAGAACTGTGTGCTACTTTTTAATACGACAGAGTCTCAAACGATGCTGTTAGACTTAGACTTTTTCCTTTTTCACTGAGGGATAAGGCTATGATGTGGTTAAATTCGTCCACCAGGATCTATTAGAACTTGGGGAGAACTTTCACAGAAATTTCTATCCAAATATTTCCCTTCTTCTAAAACTGCTAAACTTAGAAATGACATAACATCATTCTGTCAGATTGATGGAGAGTCAATATATAACTATTAGAACTTGGAGAGAACTGTCACAAAAATTTCTATCCAAATATTTCCCTCCATCCAAGGTGCTAAACTTAGAAATGACATAACATCGTTCTGTCAGATTGATGGAGAGTCAATATATGAAGATTGGGAGAGATTTAAAGATCTTCTTAGGAAATACCCTCATCATTCATTATCAGATTGGTTGATAATTCAAACTTTCTATAATGGATTAGTGGGATCTCTTAGATCGATTATAGATGCTGCGGCTGGTGGTTCTTTAATGTCAAAACCTTTTGATGAGGCTTATTCATTAATAGATGAGATGACTACCAACAATTTTCAATGGCCCTGTGAATGGGTAAATTCTAAAAGAGTAGCTAGTATCCATGATTCTGATG
>JXCR01061923.1:126928-137634 GCA_002079205.1 Phalaenopsis hybrid cultivar | reverse complement strand
AATTTGTGGATGTTCAACCTTCATATGAGACCTTAAATGTTATTAACAGACCCAACAACCCTTATTCGAACTATTATAACCCAGATTGGAAGAATCATCCAAATTTTAATTGGAATAACAATTCTTTTACAAATCAAAAATGGGTAAACAACCCAGTGAACCCATTAGGAAATTCATCCAACCAAGGAAATGTAAACTATAGACCTTCTTATCCTCCAGGATTTAACAGCAACACTCAAATTAAGGAGAATAAGTTGTCTATGGAAGAGCTAATATTAAACATCGGTCAACAATTGTATAATCAAGGAAATCAATTACAAATTCAAGGAAATCAATTATAAAATTAAGGAATTGCTATTAAGAATATTGAAAACCAATTGGGACATATTGCTACTGCGCTTAGTAACCAAACATTAGGAACTTTTCCTAGTACTGTGGAACCAAATCCTAAAGATCAAGGAAAAGAAGAAATTAAGGCAATACAATTACGAAGTGGAAAAGAATTGGAGACAAGGGTGCAAAAAGAAACAGAAACTGAAACAGAGAAAATGGATACCGAAAAGTAAAGGATCATGAATACCCAAATTTAGAGTATCCATTTACACCAATGAAAATTACTGTGGAAAAACCTCCACCTGAATACCCAATTTAGAGTATCCATTTACACCAATGAAAATTACTGTGGAGAAACCTCCACCACCGTTTCCTCAATGATTAAAGCAACAAAAACAGAATAAACAATTTTCCNTAAATGAACAATATAAACCAAGAGTTGATCCACAAAGGAGATTAAATCCGATGATGAAAGAAGTATTTAAGAAGGAAATTTTAAAATGGTTAGACACTAGAATTATATATCTTATTTCAGAGAGTGCGTGGGTAAGTCCAATTCATTGTGTTCCTAAGAAAGGAAGAGTGACTATTGAAACAAAAGAAAATAATGAATTAATACTTATTAGACAAGTTACTGGGTGTTATATTTATTGATTATAGAAATTAAACACTGCCACCAGGAAAGATCACTTTCCTTTACCCTTTTTAGATCAAATAGTAGATTGACTTGCTGGGCAAAAATATTTTTATTTATTAGATGGATATACCGGTTATCATCAAATTCCTATTGCTCCTGAGGATCAACAGAAGATAACATTTACTAGTCCTTTTGGAACTTTTGCTTTTCAAAGAATGCCTATCGGATTATGTAATGCACCTGCAACATTCCAGAGATGTATGATGTCCATATTTAGTAAGTTAATTGATGATGGATTAGAAGTATTTAATGATGATTTCTCTGTAATTGGAATATCTTTTGACGCATGCTTAAATTATCTTGAAAAAGTTTTAGAGTTATGTGAAAGAACTAATTTAGTTCTAAAGTGGGAGAAATGTCAATTTATGGTTGCAGGAGGAATTGTGTTAGGGCATAAAATTTTAGAAGATGATGGTATGGAAGGAGACCCTGCAAAAATTCAAGTTATATCTAAACTAACACCTCCTACTAATGTAAGAGAGGTTATGAATTTATGGTTGCAGGAGGAATTGTGTTAGGGCATAAAATTTTGGAAGATGGTATGGAACCTATCAATTTATGGTTGCAGGAGGAATTGTGTTAGGACATAAAATTTCAAAAAATGGTATGAAAGTAGTCAATTTATGGTTGCAGGAGGAATTTTATTAAGGCATAAAATTTTGGAAGATGGTATGGAAGCAGACCTTCCAAAAATTCAAGTTATATCTAAATTAACACCTCCTACTAATGTAAGAGGGGTTAGAAGTTTTAAATTCAAGTTATATCTAAACTAACACCTCCTGCTAATGTAAGAGAGGTTAGGAGTTTTCTTAATGTTGGTTTTTACAGGCGTTTTATTAAAGATTTTTCAAAAATTACCAAACCTCTATGCCAAGGGATTTTACAGGCGTTTTATTAAAGATTTTTCAAAAATTACCAAACCTCTATGCCAACTTTTTGAAAAGGACAAGAAATTTTAATATACTGAGAGCTGTTTAAATTCCTTTGAGTTATTAAAGGAAAAATTAATCACAACCCCAATTATAGTTTCACCTGATGCCTTTGAGTTATTAAAGGAAAAATTAATCACAACCCCTATTATAGTTTCACCTAACTAAAGAAACCATTTGAACTGATGTGTGATGCTAGTGATTATGCTATTGGAGATGTCCTTGGACAAATGTATGAAAAGATTTTTAAAGTTATATACTAAGATAGTAAAACTCTTAATGATGCACAAATTAACTATATTGTTACTGAAAAAGAGTTAGTGACCATTGTGAATGCTTTAGATAAATTTAGATCTTATTTAATTAGAGTTAAATGTGTTGTGCATACTGATCACTATGCTATTAAATATCTGATGCAAAAGAAGGATGACCAAGGTTAATTAGATGGATACTTTTGATGCAAGAATTTGATCTTGTGGTTATTGATAGAAAATGAACTGATAATTGAATTGCCGATCATTTTTCAAGATTAAAAAATCAAGAATTATCTCACACTGATAATGCAACAGTTTCCTTGATGAACAACTTTATAATATTAATGAGTGGAAAATACCATGGTATGCTGATTTTGTTAACCCTGATGAACAACTTTATAATATTAATGAGTAGAAAATACCATGGTATGCTGATATTGTTAACAACAACTTTATAATATTAATGAGTGGAAAATACCATGGTATGCTGATATTGTTAACTATATTGCAAGTGATATTTTGCCACCTATGCTGACATTGCAAAAACAAAGGAAATTCATTCATGATGCGAAAGCATATTTTTAGGATGAGCCTTATTTATATAAATAATGTAAAGATCTTATTATGAGGAGATGCGTACCTTATGAAGAAACTGAGCTGATGATTCAGAAATGTCATGATTTTGAATTTGGAGGACATTTTGGGATTGATAAAACTGCTTATAAAATTTTACAAGCTGGATTTTATTGGCCTACTATCTTTAGAGATGTTTATAGATACATAAATACTTGTGATCGATGTCAACGAGCAGGCAATATATCTAGAAGAAATGAAATGCCTCTGAATTTCATGTTAGAAGTTGAGATCTTTGACGTTTAGGGATTAGATTTTATGGGATCTAGAAGAAATGAAATGCCTCTGAATTTCATGTTAGAAGTTGAGATCTTTGATGTTTGGCTAGAAGAAATGAAATGCCTCTAAATTTCATATTGGAAGTTGAGATCTTTGATGTTTGGGGACGGGATGTTTATAAATACATAAAAACTTGTGATCAATGTCAACGAGTAGGCAATATATCTCAATGAAATGACATGCCTCTGAATTTCATGTTAGAAGTTGAGATCTTTGACGTTTGGGGATTAGATTTTATGGGAGCATTTATTCCTTCATTTGGGAACTTATATATAATAATTACTGTACACTTACGTTTCTAAGTGGATTGAAGCACAAGCTTTACCTCGTTGTGATGCTAAAAGTGTTTCAAGTCTCTAAGTGGATTGAAGCACAAGCTTTACCTCGCTGTGACGCTAAAAGTGTTTCAAGATTCGCACAAGATTTAACCTCGTTGTGATGCTAAAAGTGTTTCAAAATTTTTAATGAAAAATATTTTCACTAGATACGAAATGCTTAGAATGATTATCACTAATTTGGGAACTTATATATATTAATTGCAGTAGACTACGTTTCTATGTGGATTGAAGCACAAGCTTTACCTTGGGAACTTATATATATTAATTGCAGTGGACTACGTTTCTAAGTGGATTGAAGAACAAGCTTTACCTCGTTGTGACAAATTGCAGTGGTAGATTTTAATGAAATGCCTATGAATTTCATGTTAGAAGTTGAGATCTTTGATGTTTGGGGATTAGATTTTATGGAAACCATTTACTTCTTCAGAAGTTGAGATCTTTGATGTTTGGGGATTATATTTTATGGGACCATTTATTCCTTTATTTGAGGAACGAAGTTGAGATATTTGATGTTTGGGGATTAGATTTTATGGGACCATTTATTCCTTCATTTGGGAACTTGATATATATTTAAATTTCATGTTAGAAGTTGAGATCTTTGATGTTTGGGGATTTGATTTCATGGGACCATTTATCCCTTCATATGGGAACTTATACATATTAGTTGCGTAGACTTACGTTTCTAAGTGGATTGAAGCACAAGCTTTACCTCGTTGTGATGCTAAAAGTGTTTCAAGTCTCTAAGTGGATTGAAGCACAAGCTTTACCTCGCTGTGACGCTAAAAGTGTTTCAAGATTCGCACAAGATTTAACCTCGTTGTGATGCTAAAAGTGTTTCAAAATTTTTAATGAAAAATATTTTCACTAGATACGAAATGCTTAGAATGATTATCACTAGTTGTGACGCTAAAAGTGTTTCAAGATTTTTAATGAAAAATATTTTCACTAGATACGGAATGTTACCTCGTTGTCACACTAAAAGTGTTTCAAGATTTTTAATGAAAAATATTTTCACTAGATACGGAATGTCGAATGATTATCACTGATGGAGGATCCCATTTTAGGAATAAATATATTCAGAGATTGATAGAAAAATTTAATATTATTCATAGAATCTCATGATTATCACTGACGGAGGATCCCATTTTAGGAATAAATATATTCAGAGATTGACAGAAAAAATTAATATTATTAATCAAATCTCTACTGCCTATCATCCTCAAACCAATGGAAGTTTCTAATAAAGAGATTAAACAAATACTTGAAAAGACTGTAAACTCTAGTAGAGTAGATTGATCCACTAGACTAGATACCGCATTATGGGCTTACAGAACTGCTTATATAACTCCTATTGGAATGACTCCTTAAGACTGATTCTTGGAAAGACATGTAACAAACCAGTGAATTGGAGCATAAAGCATATTGGGTGATTAAAGAATTCAATTATAATTTGAAAGATGCTGGTGAGAGTTGGAGCATAAAGCATATTGGGTGATTAAAGAATTTAATTATAATTTGAAAGATGCTGGTGAGAAAAAACTCCGATTGGAATGACTCCTTACAGACTGATTTTTAGAAAGACTTGTCACTTACCAGTAAAATATGACTCCTTATAGACTGATTTTTGCAAAGGCTTGTCACTTACCAGTAGAATTGGAGCATAACAATTGGGTGATTAAAGAATTCAATTATAATTTGAAAGATGCTGGTGAGAAGAGATTGTTACAATTGAATGAATTAAGACTGATTTTTTGAAAGACTTGTCACTTACCAGTAGAATTGGAGCATAAAGCATATTGGGCGATTAAAGATATTATAATTTGAAAGATGCTGGTAAGAAGAGATTGTTACAATTAAATGAATTGAAAGAACTTATAATTTGAAAGATGCTGGTAAGAAGAGATTGTTACAATTAAATGAATTGGAAGAATTAATAAATGAGTCATATGATAACGACAGAATTTATAAGGAGAAACTAAAGTTATGGCATGAACGAAAGATTAACCAGAAGAACTTTGAACCAGGACAAAAAGTTTTACTTTACAACACTAGGCTGAAATTATTTCTTGGGAAATTGAAGTCTCGTTGGTTAGAACCCTTTACTGTGACTCATGTTTATACTTACGGAGCTGTTGAAAGTGAAGATTAGAAAACTGGAAATAGATTTAAAGTAAATGAACAGAGATTAAAACAATATTATGGAGGTAAATAACCAAATTTTAAAGAGGTTTTAATGATAAGTCAACCTGAATGACACCTGAATAGGTTGGGCTGATAACGTTAAACCAAGTGCTTCATGCGAGGCAACCCATATTTAACTTTTTTTTATCACAATTATAGTAGTTTGTATTTGAAATTATCATTTGTATATGGTAGTATTATGCTATACTACTCTTATTTACCCTTGAAACATCTTAAAAATAGGATCCATAGAGAAAAATTGGAACGCATTTGGACAAGAGGGAAAATTGAGAAAATTCTGCCTTGGGTTTTTTCCTAAGAGTCTAGGTAAAACTAATACAGAGGCNAATTTATAAGGAGAAACTAAAGTTATGGCATGAACGAAAGATTAACCAGAAGAACTTTGAACCAGGACAAAAAGTTTTACTTTACAACACTAGGCTGAAATTATTTCTTGGGAAATTGAAGTCTCGTTGGTTAGAACCCTTTACTGTGACTCATGTTTATACTTACGGAGCTGTTGAAAGTGAAGATTAGAAAACTGGAAATAGATTTAAAGTAAATGAACAGAGATTAAAACAATATTATGGAGGTAAATAACCAAATTTTAAAGAGGTTTTAATGATAAGTCAACCTGAATGACACCTGAATAGGTTGGGCTGATAACGTTAAACCAAGTGCTTCATGCGAGGCAACCCATATTTAACTTTTTTTTATCACAATTATAGTAGTTTGTATTTGAAATTATCATTTGTATATGGTAGTATTATGCTATACTACTCTTATTTACCCTTGAAACATCTTAAAAATAGGATCCATAGAGAAAAATTGGAACGCATTTGGACAAGAGGGAAAATTGAGAAAATTCTGCCTTGGGTTTTTTCCTAAGAGTCTAGGTAAAACTAATACAGAGGCTCATCGACGGAGGCCTCGCCCCCGCCGACGGTGAGACCGGCGAAATGGCGGTTACTTGGGTTCAAATGGCGGTTTTTGGCAGTTTCTAGGCGGGAATAATCTTTTTAAACTAAAAAATTTGATTCCTAGTTCATATTTTCCCTCCAAAAATGAAGCAAAACTCCACCAATCTCATTCTTTTGGCATCCAATTCCCTTGATAAACCCAGAATGCGAGTTTTCAATCAGCGAAAGTTTATTAGTGCGGAAGCGCAACCAATCTTCAACAAGTTACTGACGAAGAAAAGATTGATCAAGGAACGAGGATTTATAAATCATGGATTGAATAATCTCACGATGGATATTGAAGAAACGATAGTGCGACAAAGATAGGAAGTGATGTGCTACACTACCGCTGCCGTGGTGGTTCCTGTGGTAAAAGAGTTATATGCAAATTTATACGGAATCAACCAGGGACTTGTTTATGTACAAGGAAGATGGATCACTTTCACTCCTGCACGGATCAACGAATTTTACATGATTGAAAATGTTTCTGTCTTCCACTATTCCAATTTCGTCCCAACGAGAAACCAGATGAATGAAATTTACCAATATTTAATAGACGAAACTGACGACTGAGAAATAAGAGAAAATAGGTATGTTAGTTTTTCTGTGACACTCCTAAATCCCATTTTGAAACACTGGAACTTTTTTATTTCTGTAAAACTGTTACCGACAATGATGATCGATAAAGTTTCTAAAGAAAGTGCCATTTTGAATCACTGCATTCAAAGGGGACTGCCGATCGACATTGGATCAATAATTGTGAAGTCGGCNTCGTGAAAAATTAAAAGATCCTGGCAGTTTCACTATACCATGTGCTATTGGTGAAACATTTTATGGAAGAGCGTTATGTGATTTGGGAGCCGGCATTAATCTTATGCCTCTATTAATTTTCAAATGATTAGGATTAGCAGAAGTCTCACTTACTTCTGTAATGCCACAGTTAGCCGATCGTTCAGTTTCATATCCTAAGGGAGTTATAGAAGATGTGTTAGTAAAAGTGGATAAATTTAATTTTCCTATGGATTTCATTGTTTTAGATATGGAGGAACATAAAGAAATACCTATTATTTTAGGGAGACCATTTTTAGCTACTGGAAAAGCTATGATAGATGTTTAAAAAAGAGAATTAACTATGAGAGTTAATGATCAAGAAGTGACTTTTAACATTGCAAAATCTTTGAAATACCCTACTGTTGAAAGGGATAATGAATATTTTGCATGGAAATTAGTGAACATCTATTGAAGGAACATTTTAAAGAACATTTTGAAGAGAAAGAATAATTTGAAGATCATGGAAATTAGTGAACATCTATTGAAAGAACATTTTAAAGAACATTTTGAAGAGAAAGAACTTATTGAAGAGAATAATGAAGTTATTCTGGATGAATTAGAAAATGAAGAATTAGATTATGCTCGAGAAGATTTGAGATGTTGGATATAACGGAAAATGTTGATAAAAGNATTCCGACCCTTCTACAACCTCTTCGTTCATGTGCAATCAATGGGTGATCTCAGAGGAAAATCTAGTACCGAATTTGAAGATTACTAGATTTGTATTACTACCTATCTGTCTATCTATGTATTTTGATTTAAACTTTTTATTTGCTTTGCTTTAGAATTATGCTTTTAGATCTCTGTATAGTTGAGACTGAGCATAAGATGTTTTGTTTTTAGCATTTTGAGTGTTGTGGCTTGGATTACAACGCTGAATTAACGTATTGAGGTTGAGAAAATACCAAACTTAGGTGTATTATGTAGCTGATATTGTACCCATTGGAATTTATATATAAATGTGATGTTTTGTGTTGTGAAAGTCTATATGTGATAAATACATCATTTAGTCACTTAAAATTATGTCTTTAATGATTAAAAAGATGTCGTTAAGGCTTGAAATTGATCGAAATTACAAAATTCTGGAATTTGGACAAAATCAAAAGAGCCCGCGACGGCGCCAACGCCGCATTTTTTCTGAGACTTAGGATTTAATTCGAATAGAGTGTGCCGACGGCGCGATCAACCCCGCCAACAACGAGCTACACAAAAAACACCTTTAACTGTGATTTTGGCCAGTCAACCGCCACTATTCATCATCCCCTTCCTCCTAAAAATGCTATTTTTAAACTAGGGCTTGAAAGATCTTGGATTGGGAGACGATTTCAAGGATTTTTGACACCGGATTTGATCATCTCTAGGTAAGAGCTTCACTCAAAACTAAAAATATTTGATTTTCACCATGGATTTCTTCCATATTGAGGAGATCCAAAAAATGTGAGAATGTGAAGAAAATTTGGGAAGAAATTCATGGATCTTAATGTTGAACTCTTAGATTTACTATTGGAAGCCATGATTTGCATATTTGAAGTAATTTTTGAAATTTTTCTATAATTTTATTAGATTGAAATGGCTCCGTGACAAAAGAGATGGGTTGAGTTCGACAAGTCTTGCTTCGTCAATGCGATGGCTCAAACAAGATTTACTTCAGTCTTTAAAGGAAACAAGTGTATATAAGATCGAGTTTTTGAAAGTCCAGGAGGAGAAATAGAATGTGTTATTGCCAAGCGGAGGTGGGAAAACTTTTATTACACCACCAACAAAGCTGATGCAAATGTTGTGAAGGAGTTCTATGCCAATGTAATCTATTCTAAAGATGGAATCATTCAAGTGTGTGGATTTCTAGTTGAGTTTACTGCCGCCCGCATCAAAACTTTTTACAAAGTCCCAGTCTCGTATAGCTGCCACTATGAATCCTTTAGTACAATGGAAGGCCTCCACAATGATGTCATAAACTTTCTCACTGATGGGAAAGGAACGTGGAAGATTAAACAATGAGAACGGGTAAATTTTTTTTGCTTCTATGTTGAATGCCACCTCTAAGGCATGGCACTATTTCATTTCTTCTGTTTTGTTACCGACTTATCACCATAGTGAGGTAACTAGAGATAGAGCTATTCTTAATTTCTGTATTCAGAATAATAGAACTATAAATGTGGGGAGAATTATTCTTAAGAATATATTGACTAAGGCAAGGAGTGAGAAGAGTGGAGGGCTAGGACATCCTGGCCTTATTTATGCACTTTGCCAACTTTCTGGAGTGGAAGCTGGAGATGAAGAATGGGTTTACCCTATGAAACCCATTAGTAAAGCCAATTTAAAAACTTATGAATCCCATGAGAAATGGAGAACTGGAAGTAGGAGTCAAGAACCTTCTACTAGTAGAGATGTCCCCTCTACAAGTTATGACCTTCCACCTTCTAGTTCCCCTACCCTCTCTGATTTGATGAATGAGTTAACTTTGCAGTAGAAGAGCATAGACTTGATAAGTAAAAGGATTGGGGGTTCAGAACGTCGACACGACTATGATAGTGAGTACCTTCAGAGGCATTCAATTTTTGAGATAGCTTATTATGAAGCTCAGGCCCGACACTACAGAGGTGAGCCTGATGTTACTTTTTCTGAGTGCCCCCGGTATACTCAGTATCATCCTGAGGTAGCCTATTATGAAGCTCAGGCCCGACACTACAGAGGTGAGCCTGATGTTACGTTTCTTGAATGTCCCCGATATACTCAGTATCAACCCAATCCAACCCTGCTGATCAAGGCAATGAAGATATAGCTTGGGATTTTGATATTGAATGAAATTGATGTACATATGTCTGTACTTTTATTTCTGTAATCTTTTGTAATATAAATGGATATTTATGTTTTGGACTTTCATTTTTATTTTGTGTACTTGGATAATTTTAATTTTTGTTATAAAGTTAGTGTTATGGTTAAATGTGCATGTGTAGTTCAATAGATATTGAGTAGAATCATGGATTGTAATGTGATTTTTATTTCGCATTTTAATTTCAATGTTGAGTAGTATTTTGTAATGTAATGTGATTTTTATTTCGCATTTTAATTGTAATTGTTTTGTGATAGATGTTGAGTAGTATTTTGGAATGTAATGTGATTTTTATTTTGCATTTTAATTGTAATTGTTTTATTTAGTATTGTAGTTAGGAAATGTTGTGCTTATTTAATGTTTTAGTTTTATACTTATTTCAAAATTTCATTACCTAGAAATTCCTCTAATGATTTATATCTGTAGAAAGCTCCTAATA